>JAQIXX010002313.1:0-25448 GCA_034700605.1 Willowsia nigromaculata
CAGCAGCAGCAGCTCATCATGCCGCTTTTTATGCTGCAGCGGCAGCAGCAGCTGGACATTCCCTGCCATACTCCTCATTGTTTGGTTCTCACTATCCATCTCAACATCCAGCAGCGGCAGCTAGCTCATATTTAGATTTTCATTCGAAACTGCTTCGTAACTCAGAGCTTCGTTCTCCAACTCAGTCACCACCATCCCGGTCTTATCAAGCTACATCTCCACAACAGCAATCCCATAATATTTTACAACCTTTAGGATCTCCACAGTCAACTTCTGTCACTTCTTTACATACAAAACTTATTGAGTCTGTTTCCGCAACGGGGGATCGATTTCATCCACATCATCATGCAAGTCACAACCATGCTCATTCTGGACCATCCAACCAACAACAAGCCCATGCAAATCGTTTCTCATCTTCTTCGTCTAATGGTACCAACACCAGAGATGTCTCAAAAGGGGGGCCATTAGGTATAAGTGGAGGAATCATGGGGCTGTCCATTTCTCCGAATTCAAATTCACCTCATAAAGGTCATTCCGGACCAGCTCCAACCTCGGCAACCCCAGAAATGAGCAGCAAATCAGTAAAACTGTATATGGAGCATCCTGGCCTACCCGGTAATAATAGCAGTAGTAGTGTGAGTCATCAAGAGCGCAAGTTGCTAGCTGAGATGGAGCTCTTGCACGGGGGGAAAGCTGCTAAAGAAGCGATGATGATGGCGAAGCAAAGTATGTTGACGAGATCTCCAGAAGATTTCTCCACTAGTCGACTTCATCACCAGCAACATGAGCAGCCGCAGCCCATACAAAAAATTGCCAAGTCGATCTCCTTTGCCAGTGACATTCACTCGGGGGGAATGCATAGACCTCCAACCCACCCATCATACATGAATGGCCACGCAGCTCATCATCATCCTCAGCATCACCTTCATCACCCTCAACACCATCACCAACAACATTCCTCCTCCTCCTCCTCTCAAAATCAACCAACAAATTTATCCCCCGACTGTAAAAAAGGAAACAATGCAGGAGGCGGAAGCCATAATAATAACAGCAGCAACGCTGTTCATCCTGCAGCTTCTTTTACTCATCCCCACCACCACCAACAACAACAGCAACAACAGCATCACTTATTTTTGCCTCCTAGTCCAAAGAAACGCCAAGCTCATTGGAATTTCGCAGTACCTCATAGTCCACTAAACAATAACGGCAGCAGTGGCGGAGGAAAAGGAGGGGATTTACTGCCTCCTCCACCTCCTCCATCAGCCGATTCTCTCTCCGACCATTCATTGACTCCCACAAATCTACACTTATCATCACCATCATCAAAGTACCTGAGTCCAAATCAACACAACCAGAAGCCGTCCAATGGTAATTCTGACGATACTTCTTCTTCCTCTTATAGCCATAATGTTAAAAGTTTGTTGCATCCTCCTCCCTTTCTCCAAGAGAGCATCAGTATGATTGGTAGCACTAATTTAAAAGACTACTACTTTCCCTTCTATAATTTTCCTCCTTACTGCAACAACAGCAATAATGCCATTACTAATAAGCAAATTTCTTGCGTAACACCCACCTCAAGTTCTCTCACTTCTTCTTATCCTTATGCTCGTCATCAGCATCAGCTTCTCCACCGCTTTAATTCTAGTAATCATCCTATCTATAACTCATCTTCTGACTGCATTTCCTCAGGGGGTCCAGCATCAGTGGCAATGGCAGGTGCGAATACCGGTGGAGCCGCTGCTGCACCAGCAACTGGTTCCCATTATCAATCAACGAATGCTCAAAACCTTCTCGTTGTACCTAATTCACCAATGTCATCATCGTCGTCGTCTCATGGTGGAAGTGGACCTTCCACACCCAAGTCCCCCTCTGTCCACTTCAGATTCTTTGGAGGAGCGAACAACAAGGAGAACACACAAGGGGTTGCCACAAATGCCACCGGGAGAAATGGAAGGATTCTCAACGCAAGGAATGACTCATCATCTTCTGCCTCTTCTGTTGAGCTTGGCGTGATTAATGGGAATGCCAGTAGGGGTAGACAAAATAATGGACATTGTGGCCCTTGGCCAGTGGAACAAATGCCGGTGATGAGTGCTTTTCGAAAAGGATCCTTGATTAAGCTCGCCTCTGGCGACCTTAAAGCTGTAGAAGAATTGAACGAGGAGGATTTCGAAAAGGCTGTGACAATGGTGGAATCAGTGAGGATCGTGTACTGCCATGTCATTGCTATCCAAGCCATGGCGGACAGCTCCATGTGCAAAGTCACTCTTTCCATGGGATCTTCACATAATCAACAGGTGGGTACAACTTTCCCCAATCTTATTCCTCCTACATATTAGTTTCATTTCCACAGCTTATTCATATTATAGCTAATACATCCACAAAGTTATGCTACTACGAGTCGTAATCTTACGCTAGATTACTTTATATCACCGTTGTATCATTTTGGTTGGTTGGAGCATACCCGAAAAAATATGTCTTGTATTTAAAATACATTTTCGGAGAGGCAAAATATTATGCAAAGACCATAAAAGTTTAGGGGTGTTTGTTTTTCCAAATCAAGATAATATAAATGTGTTGTGTGTTATATGCATGTTTTTTTAATATATGTAAAAATTCTTACTCTGTATATTTCACTCTTCATAATAACTTCTTTTTTGAGCATATAATAAAGTAACATAATCATGTCACTATTCTCACAAAACTGCAAAAATATGTAGCAACAATAAAGCTAGCAGGGAGGAATCTTGCAAAAAAACGCCCAGTAGTGAGGATATTATATACTAGGCTGCATTCTGGATGGTTCGCAGTTCGCATTCCCACCACACATTTTCATATTATATGGTTGGTGGTGTCAAAAAAATAAATTACCCCAATAATATTGGCCTTTTGCCTTTTTAATATAGAAGTTGAGCTAGCTGTAATGATTACTCCAGAAGAAATCAAAATAACGCGAAAAATACTACGAAATGACGTGACGTACGTAGAACTTTTGGTGGTGCTACATTTCATTTTTATTTGAGCAAGTACCTACCTACGTGGAACAAGCTGTAATTTGTAGAAAAGTGAGTTGCCTTTATTGCTTGTCGTTGTACCTACTTTCACGAAGTCTGAGTGGTGGTTTTATCGAGAGCTGTTCTCCTGCAACTAAATAAAAGCTGAACAACAACCGAGAAATGATACATCATGCAATCACATTTTTTTTATTATTTGAAAAGGTAGTACGCATAAACTTCTTCTACTCCTGTAGCTTTTTACATCTGTCTATATGGTCCCTGGTCACACTCCTCTGTTCATACATATTTGGCTAGTCTATCTTCAGGCAATTGAATTAAAAACTATTTGGAAAAACCAGAAAAAGTGGTTATACTGTTCTGGGTGCTCTCTGGCACAAAAGTGCAATTGTAGTAATCAAATCACACACATCCATACAAACATGTTGTTGTGCAGATGTACATAAAAGGGAGAAATATTTGCGCCAAGGTGTGCAATAAAGATATGATAAAAAAGTGAAAAATGAAGAGTAAAAGGGCATTGTAGTGTAACCTATCGTAATAGTATTTTTACCACTGTGAAAAATGCATTCTTTTTGCACACTCAATATACCATGGCGTATATAATCACACAAATAATTCGAATCGACTTCATTTTCTGAAAGATAATCAGCACATTGAATTGCTAAAAGAGGCATTTTACAATGGAAGATAAACACAACACTCCATAAAGTATGGCTGTTTTCATCTTATTTTCCCTCTTGTCTTTTTTCCTCCTACTGAACGCCTTATTATTTACCTTCTGATTACACGCAACTTTGAAAATCCTTTTATATGCCTGCTGTACTGTTGGAACAAATCGGTACGTGTGTGCAAGTGTACAGTAATTTGTAATCATTATTCATTATAATATTTACTGCTTTATTTCCAAATCATTCCATATGAATATAAATTACAGAGAAGAAAATAGTAACTTTATTTTAGTCGCATTACCAGTCAGCAAAGGCAGTTACGAGAAACCATAAAGGAGTAAAAGGAGAGAATGAGTGGATCACCACCATTTTAATTAGATTACTTTACTGGCTTATTTACTTACTCACTTCTTGCACTTGACTCTTCTCTCTTTCCTCTCCTTCTTCTCGGCACTTGCCTTATTAAATTAGAGCGGTGGAGCCTCACGAAACTATATAATGGAATGGTTGAAAAAGTAAATGTAGTATGATGATGAATTGTTATAAATGTAACACTTAAGTAATGGTCATAACAGAGTGGCAGTAATAATTAGGATTATGATGATGACTCCAAATAGCCTCATAAGTGTACTCATTTTTTGTTGTTGATATTTCATCGGATATGACAAGCTAAATGAACTCTGTCTATCGACCATACAACATTGCCAGTGAGTCAGGGAACGGAATATATAAGCAAGGGAGTGTAAAATGTATAAAATGTATATCTAATCGCAAGTCTTTACTATCAAAAGTTTTTGTAAAATATGCAAAGAGTAGCAAAAGTTTAAGAGAAGGCAGGCAGGCCGGCAGGAGCCGAAAAGCAAGCCAAGCCGGTTTCTTGTTTGGCTTCTTCACTTTACTTACAAACCTACTCTAGTGTGACCACAAAAAGCTCTAGTGTAATAATAAAAATGAAATATAACGATAAAAAAGGAATGTGCATTGTACAGATGATTATGTTGCTCTTCAAACTCAAACGCAAATATTTTTTTCGTACCATCCATCTCGCCTTTTTAATTCTTCCATTAAATTCTGGTTCTGTCTGGTTGCAACAAAATGGACAGGCTCACCAATTCTGAAATCATTGTCATCGAGTTTTTTAATCTCTATACACTTTATAGTTGCAGTAGTAGTGCAATGAATTGATGATATCAACATCAAAAGTTGTATGTGCAAAGAAGAAGAATAAATATTTAAGATGATGATGATGCCATAATATATTAAATGAAGTTTTAAAAATGAAAGAAACAGTGGCATAATAGGCATAACACACCTTGTTCATTGTGATCGTGGTAGTGGTGTGATACGCTATCCGGTTTTTTTACTTCTTATATGCCCAGCGAACGTGATTCTTCGTCTAGTTATGCTACCGGTTAAGTTACAATTATTAATGTTTGCTAAGCAAAGTTTTTAGAGTTGTGGATTGGACCACGGTGTAAAAATGCATTTTACCTTTTATGTGATCCTGTTCAAGTTGGTTGATTCTATCAAACAAGTCAATTGGCTTACCTGGGGATTCTTTACTGTTGCATTCTTCACTTGTTATACCATCATTCAATGATGAGATATGAATCTGAGAATTCCAAATCGACTAAACATGGTTATCAGTGTTGGACCGCTGAGATATTAGTATGATTTAATGCATTCCATAATAAAGTAATAACGTATTCAAGTGATGAACTGGAAATGGAGTATAAAAATTGTATTTTTTTTTCTTTTGGAAACCACAAGTTTTTAATAGCTGCTTATAGCTGAAGAATTATTTAGAATCATCGGTTATTATGCATGGAACAAGTTTGTTCGTTTACCGATGGCCATACCGGTATTCTATATTGTGTCAATACACTGTCATATATTGATTCATTTTTCTGATATTTTAAGCAGATCTAGAATACTAAACTGGATTTTTTTTGTAAAATGCAAATGTAAACACCACCACCGTTACCTTACAAATGGTGAAATAGATGTTCCAGGCTTTCATTCCACCAAAGTAATACATTACGTTATTCAACTGTTCTTGCAAGACAAGAAGAAAAAGGAAGTGAAAGATCATGCATTACAACATGTCCCATTGCAATGGGATATTTTATGACAATGTTATTCTATTTTTGTTTTTGAAAATGGGAGCTTTTAAAATGTAATGTGCTCGTTCTTTTGTTTCATTTACCAAGGTGTAAGTGTTAATCTTCTACGTAGCTGTTATATGGTTTTTTTTTTACATATTTCTCAGGCATAAAGTTTGGTGTGATGTAGGTTTTCCATCTATGGCTTTCAAAAGCCAGTTCTTCTGATAATGCAATATTAGGGTAGTCTAGGTAGGGATCTCTATGCGTCATATAATAACGTGATTATCTTGTCATGAGTAATGCATCCATGCATGCGAGGCAAATAATGTGCCTTTCTTTGCAAATGGCCTTGGGTAATTTGAATATAAAGTGAACAAGGTAACATTTTATGATTTTCAGGTATGAGAAATGAGGCAGGTTTTTAACACATCGCCAACTTTGACATGGAGAGAAAATGTGCTTGCAAACATATAAGCAATTAAATTTAATGATATCAACATAATATATTATAAACTGGACTGTGTGCTCAAACAGAAAGAGGTGGTGGTGGTGGTGGTGGTGGTCTTCACTCTCATCACAAACAACACACACACGGCAAACAAACATCTCTTTCTGTTTAAAAAAATAGCAACTTGTTGCATTCCTCACAAAAAACTAATGTCCTCCTAGACCGTGAATTATGCAAAACTGATTAGCGTGTCATTCTCATGTAGTCGACTAGAGTAAAACAGTGTTTAACACAATCTTCGTCACAATGGAGTCAGATATATGCTGATGATGGTTGACTGAAAGTGTGTGTGTGCATGAAATTTTAATATTATTATTATTACATACTACCAACAATAATATACTATTGTGAGCTGATTATTCATTCATTCAGAATGTACTTTTTTCACAATAATGTTATATCCACTTTCTTAATTTATGTTAATGTACACGGATGTAGCCAAAAAGCCAACTGGTCAGTCTTTTCGTCCGTTCGTGATAATGACGATAACAAATTTGACGTTGCAACGTTCATGTCGACAATCAGTCCGCCGTCACACAAGGTGCAGTGTGTGCTGAATAGGAGAGGATAAAAATGATGGGCTAGGAGGGCTACACAACTGCTCACACACTTCAAGAGATCATGAAGATGACGATCATCTACCCCATCATTTAAGTACCAATAAGGCATATATTATACTATTAACTTAGTTGTGAGGTTTTTTTGCGTGAAAAATATTTCGTAGAATTTGGAACTTGCTTCGCTCAGCGTAAAGTAGAAACTTTTGCTCACAAAATACCAGAGGTATATGGTGTCTAGCAGTAAGCAAAAATCACTGAAACATTTTTTCTAGAGGTCATTTAGTCATAACCATAATCGTAAACTACCTTTTGAACGTTACTAATTCCACTTTCCTCTTTGGTGCCATTCTGCTTTCTGGCGTCTGCACTGCGGTTGTGGCTTTTAAGTGCAGTATATATCACATTTCATCATCATGTCAAATGAACCATGTAGCCTGAAAGAGAATGGAATGCAGTAAATATTTTTGTTTTTGTAGCAAATCTCTTTAATCTCCACCATTCGTAGATCCTTATTCACCAGCAAAAAATTATAATTTATGGGATTCTGTTTTTTTTTGCAAATTCCTAAAAGGTTGGCCAGTGTCTGCCAAATTTAATTGTCTCATATATTTCACCTTCTAATTTAATGGATTTATAATTATCTTTATGGCTTAGTTGCTTCCAGAGTTTTTACCCAATTATATTTGATGGATCCTCCACGATCATTTTGTTAAAACATGAAAATGTTTTGAAGTATTATTTTTACTCACAAAAATATAAAACTGAGCTATAAGACACAAATTGTGTGATGTAACGCGCATAATTGGTAATCGTTTAGTGGTCTTCAGATAAAGTAATAACTTATATTATTAATTTGGAGAAATGATCAATGTCACGTGTTCATATTACTGGGTCACTCCATATAAATACAAAGTTGCTGTAATGAATACGTTAATTAACATCTCATAGTTGATATGTCATGAATACTAAAAGCGTTACACCATCATCCCCTTTTTCATCATGTAACATCAATTATGTAATTGAAACTAGCAGTATAATGAATATTATACAAAAAATAACCATCTTTCCCATTTTCTTCAGCTTAATGTCTTCAAGTGGGATAGCATAACAAATCAAATGGAAAGGGCATGGTCTTGCTTTTAATTGAATGCATAAATAATTTGTTTGGTCATTATTATTATTATCATCGGCAATTTCATTTTTGTTGTGATGCCTAAATAAATCTTTGTGTATGGCTACATAAAACACATTTCATAGAAAGTAACCGATCTGTAAACAAATTCAGCACATTCATCCTCAGCATAACAGATAAGCTTGATAGCCTCTCTCATCATCATCATCATTGAGCTGTGTGGCTGTTCTAATTAGCTCAGTTGAACAAAAAAATTATCATGGTCAGTTCCACTGAAGAGTGTAAAATTAAATGAACTGAAAGTGTGAGCATGAGTGGTTGTTTGTTTTCGAGGCTAGTCATTCATAATTGACTTCAAAGTGGTTGCTAATTCCTTGCCGAAAGTGCCACACATTGTTGTGGTTTTATGCATGATTTCTCGCGAAACAAAAACTAAAGCGGAATCTGATTGTCTAATAGCACATAAAAATGCGTAATGCATTTGTTTTGTTGGTACAGCTCTTTTTACTTTAAAATTAGATTGTATTACTACTGGCGGAAACCAGGCGCGACTTTTGTCTGTGTTTTCATAATGAAGTCATTTGAGTTTAAAAGTTTGGCAATTGAGAAACATCAAAGGAAAAAAATGCGACGCGTATTATAAAAGTGCGGGAATGAAATCTTATTTCTGTTCCGGGAGCTCGGAGAATAAATCTAAAAGTTTTACTACTCATTATCGTAAAAATCATTGCAACACTCTTACAGCTAAATTGTTACAGTGCTCAGTGTAGTGAAAGAGGGTATGATGAGGTGTAGTACATAACATAAACAAACGTTTGCATAATTTTTACGGGCACCTTCCTGAGTGAAATTGGAAAACCATGTGTGAGTACTATTTATGGTCAAAACCGCAACAGTAACATAATCTTTCCATTTCAATCTTTATTAAGAAACATGATCATGTTTGCACTTGGCAAATTTGTTGCCATTTTCCTTTCATGTCTCCATTTAATAGTGTAGAGGAAGAGAATAAGAGCTTACATATAGGTTGTTGTGAATGCATATATTATGTGTTGTACACCAATCCCAATTTATTCCACACATTTCATGCTATACATAGTAATTTGAGGAATACAATACGACAAGAAGAGAAAGAGAGTTCAGGGTCACCTCAAAACAAGAAAAGTCAATAGTCATTTATTTCTCATGTAGTAGCACACAACAAGTATGCATTTGATAGTGAAAAAAGTTGTTTTATAGCGTATTAAAAAAGGATATAATATTATGTACTATGTAGAAGCGCACACATTAGTAGCAGTCAACAGCATAGGGATACTATTATACTACCAATGTCGTAAGTGCTGCATAACACATCATCTTCTTTCTTGATTGTTGCATGTTTGGATGGCTTTGACTGGTGTAAAATTCTTATAAAAAAGCGTGTAGGGTTGTTTTGTTGTTGTGCCCACTGCCCAGTCACTGTATGATTATATTTTAGGTATCTACCAAGATTTTTTTTACTACTAGTTCTTGCTGTACTCAAGTTAGCCTGACGGTCGCAGTCACTCAAAATCACGTTTTTTAGTAGAAGAAAGACTGGAATTTCATATTATGAAGAGAGTAGAGGTGCGATGCATGTAGAAGAAGAAGAAGCTTAAACGACTGTTATGGTTGTGAATGAGTTGATACGACAATGTCGTGTGCAATACCACCAAACCACATTTTACCACCGTGACTGGGTACATGATATGTGTTTTACGTAGTATTAATATTAAATGCATGCAAGGAAATTATTATCATGACGGATTATGTTGAACAATTTTATTTACAGCGTTTACTCTTAATTGCATCTTGTGCTTGTATCAATGCAAATTTAATGACCTATTGTGGGCAAACATGTTGGTCACTTTATAAAAAAAATGTATATCTCATCATCTGAGTAGATTTTCAGATATATAGTTACATTTTCCCACTCGCTTTTTATTAATAGTTTTGCTGGACCCTCATTATTATTTTGCCATTTTTATATCCTTCTTCTTCTTCTTCGTGTTTCATTGTATCTTTTATAGTCATTGTTTTTTCAGGCCGCAAATGATTTATTTGCATAATATATGAACGTGCTTATTTACTCAATTGCTATAAAAGGAGATGCTCTCTGGTTCTATCCACCTATATGAAAGGGTTTGTAAGGGGTATATGGTACCATAAAGATAATTTTTAGGTGGTATAATTAAGCTTTGTTTCTGATCCACGCGAGTACAGCGTAATGGAGAGACACGAAAAAAGGTAGATGGATGATATATGGTATCAAATCACGCTGATTTTGTGTTTTATTATTTTTTAACAAAAAATGTAATGTGATATAATCTAGCGTAGTAGTACGAATGAAGAGAAAATGTTTATCATATCATCTGTCAAAATATTGTGCACAGATTCTGATTTTCTTAAAATGGATGTCTCAGGTAGCTTTGCCAAGTTCATGCAGGTTTTTTTGGCAATGTTGCTGCTGTGATCTTAGTCGATGATAAAAAGTCTTTTCAAGACTTATGAACACATTTCATTTTGTAGCAAAGTATTATCATACTTATAAAGTTTTTTCTTGTAATAATGATCCATAGAGAAGAAAAAGTTAATGGTTTTCCTGAGAAGTTACGAGCACACTTTTTTTCTCCCTAAATATTCATCTGAAACATTGTAAACTAAACGGAAGAATAAATAAGTTTTTAGCTTGTTTGGAGGAGGTGGCATTTTATAATGGAGAGTTGATGTTTCCCATGAATGGATGGTTTTTAGTTAGTAAAAATTTAATTTATGTGATGTTCAAGGTTGAAAAGGAGTTTTTGCGTGCAGTTTTTGTCACAGTTAGCGTTTATGCCGCTGTCGCTCTCATTCATGCCTTTGAAAACATTAGTAATCATTTATGTAGATCTTGTACCTGTGTGCGTAGTTTTTTTTATCACGTGGGCGTATCTTAATAAATTGTTTATGTTTTACCACAATCTTCTGCAGTTTTTTGTTCTTATCAACCAGCAGCCTTCTGACTTTTAAAATACAGTTTGTATTAATATTGCACAGGATAGTGTATTGGTGCAATTCTAGTAAAGTGTTTATGTAATCGTAGTAAGGAAGTCAAAGCATCTTCATTGGCAGAGCTGAATACTTACCTACCATACAACAGTTTTTGTTACCCTTTAGATTTGTCTTCCTTCAATACAATTTTCTTGAAAAAATATTTGGCATACGGAAAGGTTTGAACTTTTATAGGCGCATTAAACGCTACCCATTTATCACCCAGATTTTCTATTCAACAAAATGCTTCAACTTTCATTCTCGATTGTGAATTAATACTACTAGCACCTGAAAACGAAGATGCAATTTTTTGCAAATTTGGAAATGACCAAGCATGTGTGTTTCTCTTTTTTGAAATTTTTTGCTATCCTAAGGGTTGTCCATTTCTTGAAAACTTAACACTAAGAAAAGCATCAAAGTATATTTTTGAAAAATTCTTGTGCATGTATACGTTTTTGTTTACTGTTGTAACTCTTCTCTTTCTATATTACGTTCCATCATCAAATTTTCATAGCCGGGCCGACGAAAACATGTAGGTATTTTTGTTTTACGATTTTTCAGAATAGAAAAGTTGTGGAATTGCGTGCAAAAAAGGGTTCAACCACAAGAAACACACCATATCGCAATAACCATCAACAAATCACTATTGCAAATCGGAAAGGAGGAGAAGGACTAGGAATGTTTTGTGCATTATGACATAGTAATAATCTCTCACTCCCCGTGTACTTGTCGTTTATTTCTTTCTTCGCATTTTTTATGTATTTGCTTTGTTTGTTCTTTGTCTAGCCTTCATGTGTGCTGAAAAACAACAGAAACTCAACACGCTTCGGTTCATTCGAAAAACACACGCATTTCATTCCTGATCATCTTCACTTGAACCTCCGAAATTCCAATTGCATGCCCCATTCCCCAATCTCCGTTCGAAGCAATTGTGAAGTTGTCTGCATTACATATCCACACTCCACACTTATTTGTTAATCTTTTATGGTTTTTGTTTCATGACTATAAAATGGAGAAAGAAGCCCATAAAAATATGCAGGAATGATGATGGTCTTTTAACAAACACGGCATGCGGCAAAATCAGCGAGAAAATACAGATATATCGACAATACGACAATGCGAAAGATCTTCACTTTGAAGAACTGCATCCGAAGAGAAAAGTTGTAAAAAAATTTTGTTGATGTTATGCTACAAAAGTATTAATGCCACACAGCTTCTTAAGGTATTTACGACAGCAGACAACAGTATTATAATATTTACGATGCATGCTTTTTTCCTGAGACGAGACTAAGAAATTGTTGTTTGTTGAATTGACAATTTTTTCGTCTCGTCTAGTACCTTGACTTCATCTGTGAAGCTTCTTACTTTACGTTTTTCTTCGGTGAATGTCCAGTCAACGGGCAGGTGCTTTAGGTGGTAGAAGTAAGGTAAACAGCCCAATTATCCGCTCTGGCATTATGTCATGTATTGTATCCCAATTTCTTGTTCCTATGCGCAAGTTCCTAAAATATTATGTTCCCTCTTATAATATGAAGAATGTGGCCGTGTGTAAGAGTTTTTTGGCAAAATTGGCGGTTGAGATTTTTAAAAGAGATAACATGCACATATTATGTCCAGTGTCCACCAAAGAAGGGAATCCGAGTATCAATTTATTCACAGCACCAAATTTAATACACGATATGATCAGTGACCGTGAATGTCATGCCAGTCAGCCTGTTGATGAGGAAGGATTAGAAGATGTTATACAATTTGAACATTTTGTAGTCTTACTTATACATCATATCAAATCTACCATGCAGATTGCAGGTTTGTGCCATAGCTGAAAAAATCCACAAGACAGGCAGTGCAAGAAAAACGTACCAAATGACATTGACATTGAATGTTGAGAAATCACTGTTGTTTGAACATCTGCCCGTGCAGTGGTACAAGATGTGCATATTATTATGTAGGTAGTTTTGATTTGTGCTTGGTCCGTTGAATTTACTTGCACGCCATGTCATGTTACCGTAATTGAGGTGATAGTAGTATGCATTATTAATATTATAAATTGGAAGTGTATGAGTGTTTGCATGTGGATGATGGTGATGATGAGTCAAAGCATGCATCTGTGCGGAATGAATGTCTTTGTTGTAGCCCAGAATATACAGAATATTAACATTAATGCAACTCTAATTGAACTTTTGAGCTGTATAATTATATTGTAATCTCTCCAATAATAGATGATGAGTCATGTTATCATCAGTGGACCGCAACATTTATAAATTCTATAAAGCCATAATAATCATCATGATTAAATCTCTACAAATCCTATTTTAAGCCTAGCCCAGGTTTCATGTAATAATAATAATACCTCCTTTTGCATATGACCATAATAACACATAAAATGTCTGCGTGGAACTTGCCGTTTTCCAGTAAAATGCAGAAATTACATGGGGCATGTGGTATTGCACAATGTACAGGTACCTAAGATTTAATATTGAATTAGGATGTTTACAAAAGGTTCTCTCCTAAAATAATTCTTAAGTGAATTCGATATTCCTTCGTGAATTCTTAAAGTCTCATCACAAGGCACTTTTAGGGATCTACATCGCACGGGTCACGTTAATATTCTTTGCCATTACGTTAATGCATGTGTCATATCCGTGCATACTTAAGAGAAAAATAAAACAAACGAATGGGTTGTTATGAATGATGCAATAATAAGTTATTCAAGTGGACTTCATTTATACAAGAATGAGTTACTGAAAGCATTATATATAATTTATATCTGAGTATGCAACAATGCAACAAATTTCTGTGAGAGAGAACAGGTTTGTTTTATGCATAAGTAATTTTAAAATTCTTTCAGACTCAGCGGTTTTATTCTAATGATGATTTAAGCTAATGCATTATTGTTGTAGGCTATGTTGTAGTATTTTTTTCTGGTCGATATTGTAGGTGTTTCTCGACATAATATTGCAGATTTTCTCACACGATAATGTTTTTGGACCTGTTTAAGCATTATGTAATCTTAATTCATTCATCAACAATTTCATTCTCCAGTGCTTATTAGTACTAGTAAATGCTATTTTTGATTTTTCCACTCTGTTGCATTGAATTCATTAAATTTGACGTTAACATATTATGTCGAAAGTGTTAAGTAGACTTGCAAATTATGTAACACTGCACTCTGCTTGAATTACCAAATATTCTCAGAAATTCATTTTCATGTATTACATCCAGTTTTCGTTTTACACTCGGATTTTTTAAAATCTACCTGTATTGCTGCTAAACACTGATATACTGTACGACAATGAAATTTCAACAGCCTGTTGGCATCCCAAGATTTAAACAAAAGTATACACAATATTTTCATGTCAAATTATCAGGGCTAGGTGCATGTATAAAATTAATAGATCCATGTCTGTAGGGCAAAACAAAATTGTGTAGTAGGTTTCGTGTTTGACACTTGCACTTGACCAAGGTCTGGGCTTGTCCTCTTTTATTTTTCAATTTTCCATATAAGTACGGAACCCACTCCGAGTCATTTTTCGAAGAACACGTCGAACCTTCTAAGAAAAATTAACCACTGGCCATGACCAAGACAAGAGATTTTCTCTACTATCTTGAAGAAGCACACGTAATGATTTTGGTATGCGAAAATTAAGTGCCTAAAACAATGCTTCAAAAAATGAAAATATAGGTATAAGGTAATAAACCTAATAACAAAACTATATGGAACATTTGTATGGTGCGCAAAAAAACCATGTGTAAGCTGATATAATTATGGATAGATTGTTTTGTAGTATGACGAAAATCCTGATATATAGAATGACGGCTGCACGATCCCTACTTTTCCATCATCATCGTAATATGAGATGGAAAACCAGCAATCAAAATGCTAATCATATCCCTATCCTATGAAAAAATGAACAACATCAGAAAATCATATAAATTTTAAAGTACACACGCAGTTTTGTAATGATTTTTACACGTCAGTATATTTGATAATGTTATACGAGTTGTGTTCATGGATTTAGATACAACGCAAAATATAGATAATATTATGATCATGGAGAACTGTACTAGCTGCACTTATCGACCGTACTCGTCTTGCTCATGAATACATGCATCTGCTTAGTCTTACTGATATTTTTTGGGAAAAACAATGAGCTTGAATTGGATTGTTGTTGTTGGTAGAAGAACCTCAACAATAATCGTGATGTGATATGCAAGCATGATGATAATATGATGATAATAAGATCTGCAGAACTTGTTGTCTTTTGATTCATGCTGTTGATTTTGATGAGGATGCGCCTCATTTGCATTCTCTTATGCATAATAATGATAATATTAAATAAAAAGTGACTAGTCTAGAAGAAGTAGGATTTTTTGGAAAAATTGCGGTATTCCTTTTTGATTTTTTGCTGTTGCCTTCCTTCCCTCCTCTTTTGAATTAACTTGCTACTGGCTTTTATTCTGGCTGGTGAAAATCTGTCGTTTCAGTCCAGACCGCGCTCCTGTGAAACAATGTTTGTAGAATTAGTAAACTGAATTGAACCTGGGGTATAAACTTTCAGTATAATTTGCATGTCTCCACTTTGCATTGTAAGTCATTATCGTTATCACCTTGATTTGATTGTCTCATTCCATTCGATACCAAAGTTTTGATTTTGCAAGTATATGTACTGCAGCAATGATCTTTTCGTCTAGCATGCAAATGCTTTAACGACTGTTCATCTTTGCCATTAATTGTACTGCCATCAAACATTCCTCTAATGACAAAGTCGATTTTCCAGTCGGTACAAATTAGAGAAATGCAGCCTAATATTATCACTGTCATGGTTTAATGCAAAGAAGAATCATTTTCATGTTGGCTCCACATTTTACGTCAACTTAAGAATGTTACTTTGTCTGCTCTCAGTGGCTGCAATTTTCTAAAGAAACAGGATCAAGAAATCAGCAATGTTGCAAAATTAGGCGTTGTATTCTTAAAGGATACAAAATGATGGGAAACGATTCTGGGTTTGGGTTCACACGTGTTGCACCATTTCAAATTTCATGTCCACATCACACTTACCTGTTTTTCAACTGCAGTTATTAACCCTAATTTGCTACAAAGTACCTGAAAAGTATCGATAAAATTGATTTTGGGCCGTGGTATCTGTTATTATAAAGCGGAGAATCAGGTGCAAAATACTGTAAATAGTTTTTCTAAATACGTGCTATTGTATTCATCTGAAAAGCTTTGTAGACAAAATTGCGGTTTATTGGAATGGTGTAATTGCAGGGAGAGATGAAAGTTTCTTGAAGTACAGGGTAAAATGGGATAAAAGTTAGGCCAGTTACACATATGCTGTCTGCAATTATATTTATGTTTAAGTGTATACTTATCTCTTATAGAAAACGACAATCTGGACCTCAAATATCTAGATTTTTGGAATTTGCACTAAAATGTTTCAGGTTTCATTAAATACCCAGACTTTTGATAAATTCCATTATGCTGTTTCTACGACCTTGTCGAAATGTGCGGATTTCGGTCAGTCAAATTGGTTTGTCTGCGGAATAAAAGGTTTTTTTGTTTGTGGTATGAAACTAGCCTACATTTTTCCATTATTTCTTTTTGTAAAAAGTATGTAATATTGTGCATTGTGCCTGAGTAATTCCGTTGATTGTCTACGATTGGAAAATTCATAAACTGAGCAGCATGCAGCATACGACTCTGGATAGTAATAAAAGACAAGACAGCCAGGCCTAATTGGATTGAAATTTTGTGTCGTTCTTGCCGGCCCTTATTTTTCAATCTCCATAACCTCTGAGGTTATTCACCGAATTTCACATGGGATTATTGTGAAAGAAGCTTGTCGATAAAATCGGAGCACGGTTACTTATTTAAGTATGCAATTCATGACTATTGATTGTATCACCTCAACAGGCCGCAGATGCATGCACAATGATAGTATCTGAATCACTTTGTTACGTTATTGTACAAGAATATAAACGAGCGTACATATTGAATCAAGAATGAAGAATTTCATACATCAAACTACGACTAGTTTAATCATTTTCAAAATAGTCATATCCGGTGAAACAAGTTTACTATAAAGTGCAACAGTCAAATAATCGTCAGCATTCATACATTTGCATCATTACTGAAGCTCACACCAACAAATTTCATCAATGATAAAAGGCAACAATAACTCCCGATTTTTCTCTACCGTATACGATAATTAAACGTGGAAAATAAACAAGGCGATGTGTTGTAAATTTGTGATTTCACTGTATTTGCTCACAAACAACGAGATTTCAAATAATTGATTTCAAATTCAAGAACGGAACTGAACAGGTCTTAGCGAACCAAGGCTGTGGATTCAGCCCTCAATAAGTTCATTTGTCCGTAAAAGAAAGAATTTCTTCTTGGGCTGTGTGTTTTCTAATTCTTGGCAACTTTCTGTTTATCCATCATTTGTGTCATTCTTTAATGTTAGTCTGTTCACTATGTTCAAAGTTCTAGGAATCGTGGTTTTTTCATACAAGGTGTTAATTTAGGAATTTATTATTTTATGCATTTTGTGCGAAATTTTCTTCAATCTTTTGGCTAAATACCAACAATGCATGGGCTAGCCTTTTTTACATTTTCCATTAAAGTATAGCTGTCAACGTATGATATTTTGTAGCTCAGTACGTTTGTCAATCCTCAATTGACAGGTGAAATCTTTCATAATAGTGACTAAAGTACTACAAGACTATTTGCAATTTACTTGAATAAAATAGCATTAATACCAATGAAAAGCTGAAGCACATTTTCGGTTAGCATATTAATTAAGAAAGAAATCTTGTTCCACTTAAATTGCAAGTGCCAACTGGCATTTTGACAAGGCTAAGGCCAAAAGAAGTGTCATCAACATCAATGAGCATTCGATTATTTGGTACTACGTATAGCCATAATCCATCCATGAATCAAAGTTCATACGCTGGAATGGAATGACAAGTTTACTTTAGGCCCATCTAGAAAACTTGATAATACAAAAATTTCTAAAACGGATAAATGACTTCTTTTGAACTGTGATAAAAACCTTGGTTTAGCTTGTGTTAATTTTCCTATTTTGCTTTACTTCACACTACAAACCGAGCAACTAGCAAAAACTTATTAACAGAGATGTAATATTTTGATTACAAAACCTGTAGTTAGTGATAGCACTGTAGAGCCAAAATACATAAGACAGTTGAATATTCAATTCGTAAAGCATGCAACACGTTTAATCTAAGCAATAAATTGTGTGATCAATTTTCACATGACATGATGGCGTATCCAAAGTATAAACTAAGCGAGAAGAATTAAGTCATGCCGTGTCTCTCTACATATTATATTTCTGTCTTCCATTTTGCTACAGCAAACGAAGACATTTCTAGCTGCAAGGGATTGCCCATCATACCGAATGGGAGTTTAAGTTATGGGGCAGACAAGTTAGTAGTGAACTTGCACCATCGTTCGTTTTACTCTCAAATCAACTTCTTGTTTTTCCTCGACCATTCCATTTTCTGCCGAAAGGCAAATTATTCGATTTATTTACATACTTTCATAGATAAAATCAAATTAATGTTGGCTACTGTTCATAACGATATTCATATCATAGACAGAACCTAAAATGGAGGGAGAGAGACCCGAGGTTGTTTTTTAATTGTTATTAACATTTTATGCATTCCTTAACGTTTACAAGTAAGCCGTGCCTTTTGCCTTCTCGTTGACAAGTGAGATGTACACATTTCATATGACCGGAGAGAGAAGTTTTTCGACATTTCTTTCACCATCCCTGTGTGGAAAGCTGTTATCATTCATACCATATTTATTGATTTTTTTATTTGCGCTGTTGTTAATGCGCCGGCTGAATTTAAACCAGCTTGTTTGTCTATACACGAACTGTCGGGAAACAAAGTAGCTTTGTAATTTTTTAAACAATAAGTGTAAAGTTTATTTATATGAACGGCAGTTGTAGCAAAGCAAAGCGTATGCAGGTAAAAATATCAAACTTCATATGTACCTGTCTCCTTCAAGATGATTCATTGATGACATAAAACGGCTTATAAAAACCAGAATCCTTTTCGTTCTTTGTGTGTCTTTAGATTTTGCATTGTAAATCAAGTTATTCTCCTTGATACATCATTTATACCATGTTCATATTTTTTATTCTTTTAAACGTCAAACAGTAGTCATCACTTCGCATTATATGCACCTCTTCACATCGTCAATCCATCGCGCTTAATCTTTCTTGATCGGTACAAAACTATTTGATCAGTTTATCTCAACTGATATGAAAAAAGTATTTTTGTTTCAAGAATAATACAATGAGATCAGGTCATATAGTATAAAACGTGCTTTCCGATCCTCAAGAAATCTCTAAAAGTTTTTAGTGGTTCAAGCTGTGCCTTTGCAACATTTTTGTTTTTTATCAAGAAAAAAGTGACTTTTTATTTACAAATATTTTCCTCTTCCATTCTCACTTTAGCAGTTCTATACTTAAAACAGGCTCATTTTTTGTCATCTCTGTTGCTGCCTTCAGAACTTACGATTTACTTCATGTCACCATCATCGTCAACCAGCAGTCACCACCTGGTTGACTAGAAAGCAAAAAAAATGTGACAACTTTTTGTACGTCAACGACACAACGATGCATGCATGTCTTGAAATACTTATTTCAAGCTCCTGTGAGTGTGTGTGTTACAACAGCATACACAAACAAGGCAATAATAATTTCTCAGCGGGTGGCTCACTGTGTGGCTTTGATGTTTTCATTTCATGACAGAAGATTTCAGTTTTTTGCTTTGATTTTCTTCAAAGGGAAACGACTATAAGGAGCTTTTGAAGTCAAAGTGTGGTAGCATGTTGGCTGCGTATTGAGGGAATGGGAATTGGTAGTTGGCAGTTGTTTGAGGAGGACTACAGTCCGATGGTTATAATGTAATAAACTTTTACAAATACTCTCATGCATATATAGTTGTACGCACGTAGTATGCACACATGCTTACGTCTCCCTCGTGCCGCCTCGTGGTGTGGCGGCGCAAAATTTGTGGAGAAAGCACTTCTCTAATCTTATTTGTGAGTTGATCAGATAAATATCATGAACTATGAAAGAAAGTTGATGTTTTGGGGTGTTTCACTGATGATGTACGAGAAAAGTTGTCAAAGCTCTTCCAGTTCCAGCGTTAGGTAATTTTAATTGCGTAAGAGGAAAAAAACTTTCTCCAGTGCCCATTGATCTGTTTTCATAATAAGGTCATCCATCAGGTGATCTACCTGTGATTTTCGAAAATAACCTTCAACAGAGTTTCATTTACCTTTTACCTTTCACTGCATTTATATTCCACTCCATGATTGTGATATGCTAGCAAAAAGCCTATATATATATAGCGCTTCTAAATCGGGAAAACATGGAATTAATCATTTTGATCATTACAGTGATGAGTTTGGCTTAAAACACAGTCATTGATCGATTTTATGATGGTTTTTCATACAGATGAATTGACGTTGATAAAACTCGAGGAAAGCTATGTTTACGCTGTTTAGAGTGACGGCTCGTGATTAAAATAAATTTACAATTCGACGTACCTACATGATAACAATAGTATTACTGTTGATGATGCATGCAAATTAGGCCAATGCCCGAACAAGTCTTTCTAGTACACCTGTTATTTATCTATATCACATTTGTATCATCCTACTAAACAAAATAAAAAAATACTCATGATTATAGGTGCATGTATGATTTCCCATGAAGCCTGAGAATCCAGTGAGGGTATGAACGCTGGATTGTTAAAAAAGTTTTAATCTGCAAAGCTACCGGCAATTGAAATCAACATTATAATGTAATGCGTATCAGTGTTATGTGCTATAGCACTTATAACTTTTCTATACGGCTTCATTGGAACATAAAGCAACACAACTAAAGTACACCAATTAATGAAAGACTAAATATAGAAAAAAAATTGTGTCCACTGAACTTACTTTTAATTAAGATAATCTGTGGTCTTTCAACGAGGGAAACTCTTGAAATTTCATTGTACGTTTTGTTGAGGGTGCGATGTAAACATGTATTTTCATCTCACAAACATTTCCCACATCAGAACAACCAAAAAGTAATTAAGGCACTTCTCAAGTTAAAGTACATACATGTTCAAACTAAAATTAAGGATTGATTACTGGAAAGACAAAACAGTCCTTCTACATAGGTATATGGTACATTGTCTGCATTGAAATACAAGTTGCAATTTTCCACAAACAGGGCTAGAAAAGCTTACTGATCCAGACCACTGCATAGTTATCATCATTTATTTTTTTCCCCTCGGGCATACAATGAGAACCATTACGTGATTTTGTATTTACCCGTAAAAGCCAAGTTTACTAATCAAGGTAAAAATATCAAACAAAAACTTGAAACGTATTATTGTGTTGTATCAAACAGTTTTTTTACTACGAGTGCGATGGATAATGAAGTATTTCGCTCATTTGTTTAAATTGGCTATGTAGAGATACATATCAATTATTCTTTACTTTGTTGTCCATTGATAAGATCCCATTGAGAAACCAAAGTCGGATTCTAATTCATAATTAGTCTTGGTACAAGCTGATACGGCGTGCTTGTGTAATGAGATTGCAATCGCCAACTGAAACTTAATTCGTGAGTAGGGTGTGCAGCGTGTAAAATAGCTCTCTTTGGTTCTTTGAGTAAAAGAAAGTCACGTTGCATTCACCAATCAAATAGGATATGATACAGAAAACGCACAAATAACAAGTATGAAAGTTGTATATGATTTTTCATGATCTTTTATTATCTAATTTTTGTAGGTGGTGGTTGAGTCATCTCCTGAACAGCCATTTTTCATCCGAGGTCGAGGCTGGTCGTCATCTGCCCCAAAATTGACAGAAAAATTGCTTCAATTGCCGTGCACAACACTGGCTGTTGGTGACATTTGTATAACTCTGACAAGACAGAATGTTAGGAATCAGAAGAACAGCACATCCTCAGGGGGCCCAGGAGCTCATCATCCTTCCTCTTCTGGTCGAGGCGCAAAGAGCAAGACAGGAGTCACCCGGCCATACGGAACCTATTCAAAGTCGAGAAACGCGTCGACCAGCAGTATCCTCAAGAGTAGCCATCAGCAAAGAGGCGGTGTGAGAATGAATTCTCGCAAGCTTGTTAGTGGACCACAAAGTACAACAACGACGGCAACAAATCTTGATGTCAACAGCAGTAACGGCAATGGCAGCACCAACAATTTCGGAATAAATAACAACTCAACGAACCCCATTATTCGACAGCCTGAAAAAATATTGTCGTCTGGTACAGTACCTCCCTCTCCCACAGCAAAAGAAGCAGAGCGTCTTCTAGACAACTCTGCTGCATTTGAGGAGAAAGAAGTTGATTTGTCTATTGCTAAAACAAACTCATCTGCAATGCCCGGCTCCGCGAATACCAATATTTCCCCAACAATTACGACTGCTTCGAATAGTTCTCCGATGAAAACAGTTTTCTTTAGTATCAGCGAAAATAGCAAATCAGATTCCACAACGTCATCATTATCTACAACGACTAGTACAACATATAGCACAACCAAGGCTAGTTATTATAAGCGCAAATCAATTTCGCCAGGTCCGATGGGACTTACACAAAAGAACAAGGATGATGACAGAGAGGATGATGCTATGAGGCCACCAAGCCCGAAAAAACGTAGGTGGTCTGCTCCTGAACAAATAGAAATGGAAATAGAGTCCCAGCAGAATAACAGTTCATCATCATCATCTCCTTCGAAAGATAAGCTTGGTGAAAGTAATGCTGTCACATCGACGAAAGCTAGTGAAAGTAGTATGATGATGAATGAGAATAGTGGGAACAGCAGCAATGATTCGAAATCGGCTAATAGAAGCGATCCGAGTGTAAATGAAACTAGCAAAGTTTCTGATAGTTCTGAGGATATTAGTATTACAAGTAAAGTACAGTCACCGGATATCCCTCCAGAGAAAGCTTGACTTTTAAGAAAAAATATTTATCTAAATAATGTAGTAAATGCCATATATTCTGCACGAAACCGAAACGCTAAGAAATGAATAGATATATAGTTCTAGTTTTTGATGATGTTATTTAAAAGGAGAGGGAAAATTGATAAATCTAAATACAACAGATATATTTACTTCTTTTTACTATATACCGACATACATTAAGAAAGTATTCACTTTTCGTTCATAATCGTAAAAAAAAAGCTGCTTTATTGAAAGAGAATAATATATCTACACAGGCTTGTAAGTATGTATTCAACTAAAAATATCTATTCATACACAATACAACCACTACGAGTTTACTTTAATCCATCCTAGATTCAAATACCTAATTAAAAATTTCAGCTGATATGAAAACTGAGAAAAGCTTAAAATGCATAAACTACTATTTATGTATAGTGATACCCTTTGTGTGTTTAAGGAAGTATTTTTAGTAAGAATTACTTGACCAAGTGATAAAATTTATTATTAATAACAATAAAATTATCTTAAAAATATGACATAATAATGTATTACAACCGAATTGACGTACTAGACTGGATGTGATGATTTAAAATTATTGACAAATTTATATTGAAAACTGAAAAATTCAAAACCTGTGTGTATGCCCAAGTTCAACAAAAATATTCGATTAAAAATTATTTTTGAATAAAAGTTACGAAGTAAACATCAGCATAATATGTATAATGCTAAATAGATTTGTGGAAATGTGTTTGTTGTCTAATGTAATGATACTTTTGATGAAAATTTGTCTTCAGCAAAACATGACGTTCGTTCCCCATGTCCAAAGGCTTGGTAAAAAGTAAAACTAGAAAATCATGCACAGCAATTTACAACAAGAAGAGCTCTGTTTTTCTTGGATTGTAGATGAGAATATGATGCTTAAAGAGAGGTGTAAATGTATGGCCGGTATTAGTGAAATGAAAATCTCAAGAAGTTGATCTCTCATGTCTTTTTGACTGGAACTTTTGAGTAATAGGAGTGGAAGGGGAAATATTTCGGTAAAATGCTTTTGTAAAAAAACAATCTAACAAAAAACAAATAAAAAACAACGACAATCTTTAATGAAAAGTTCATGTCAAATGTCAGTGCAATTTTTCATCTCTAGTCCAGTTGACTATCAATGAAGTTGAATGTAAGCAGATAGTTTTCTTTGTGTAGCAGTAAACTATTACTTTTCGAATCAAACGAATAACAATACAGAAAAGGACTTCGGTCAAAAACTGTTTTGTAACTTATTGTGGGTCAGCTTACAAAATTTAGATTAAATTATTTGTTGAAATGTGATTTTGGATAAACATAAAACATCACACTTATTTATTAAGCATTTTTCTTCATGTGTTTAGAATGAAGAGATAATATTGTATAATTGTAAAATGATATTGACAAGACCCACACAACAAAATGTAGCGAAGAAAGTATAATGGTTTGAATGTTGATTGTGGTAGGTAGGTTGGTATATGGTATTTTCTACATCATCAATTATAGCTACTGTACTTTTACTGGTGGTGCTGCACTGGCAATGAGTGAAAACGGAAATAATCACTTTCATGGTTAAATTATAATATATTGCTGTATTGTAAAACCTACGTAAAGCTTCAAAACACATGTACTCTGTAAAAATACTGAGAAAGTAAATTGTGATATTCTTCAAAGTTCTCGCTTTATTTGTAAAATAAACTTTATAGGTAGTTAAATAAGTTCATTCATTTTAATTCAGTTACGTTCATGTAAATATTGTCATTATGTGTAATAACTCATCTCTTTACATTGTTTTTGCGTTCGCATTCGTAGCAATTTGTTCATGCAGATAGTACAGTTTAAATAGATATTTGTTATAAAAGCAAGTAAAATCCTTAATGTATTTATTCTCTAAACATAATGATTTTGTTTGTGTATGGTACAAAATATTATAAAATTTACAGCGTGTTATAAGAATGGAGCTTATAATTCATGAGCCCTATTTTCAACTCATCTTCACTTTAACATTATTTAATTCACTGCAATGTCTGCGGCTTAACAATCAGAAGAGGATCATTTTAGTTTAAGAATTTGTAATCCAATTTTGTTTCCTGTGAGAATATTATACTACTATGCTTATTAAGTAATTACTGGTTCTTTAATATGTTTAGTTAATAGATTATATGTTTACGTACGATAATTCAATGTTGAAAAGCATAATTTGCCATTAGAAATGCCGTTCTATGGAATTATTATAATGTACGTACGTCAAATACATAAAAACAAAAATGTAAAATAAAAACAAGTCCTACACAATAATTTTGTCTTTGTCTCTTGTCCTCAGGGGGTGAAGATGCTGGCAAAATCAACAAATTTTTTTTGTGATTGTCTTCGAAAAAAGATAGTACATATTGTTGT
>JAQIXX010002314.1:0-25443 GCA_034700605.1 Willowsia nigromaculata
TCATCATTAGTTTGTCGGCTTATCGTTTTCAATAGTATCCGATAGTTGCTTCCATGGGTCGGTTACCCTTCTAGTTACTTTTGAGAATTGTAAATTTCATGAAACAAGTTGCTATTTTACATATTATTTCAGTGGTATTATAATTTGTCTTCTTCCATAAAACAATCTTAGAGTAATAAAACTTACTTAGCTTTTACACTGTGCTGTTTGGCATGCTATTATTTGAAATTGAATTTATTATTAAAATCATTACTGTAATTTAAATTTAAACTTAAACTTACGTTAGAATCTACACTTGAGGAAATTTAACAATTTATTTTCGATTTAAGTTGTAGATTGTTTTCAAAAACAATATTTTAGGACATTGAGAAGAGTTGATATCGTCATATTATTAAATAGTTATCATGTTGTCTTGCCGAGCTTTATATAGATCCATGTAAGTATTTGTGAAAGCTTCCAGTGAAATTGTTATAAAATGTGCCCTTGTTATAACCATTTCAAAAACAAGACTTTTGTGGACCGTTTGGATAAATAAACATGTTAAATATTATTTTAACAAAAGCTTCATACTACTTCAAGTTGAAGGATCTTAGAACAGCAAATATTTAGTTTCAGTTCGTTTCAAATACAGACTACACCAAAATAATTAAACTTGCCGGTATTGCTGGATAAAATGAACCGTCAAATAAAAAAATACTTAGCTAAACACTCATTGAAGTACCTCTTTTCTAAACAAGTTTGTCTCACAAATATAATTCCTGGAAGTATTTGCCCTTTTATGATTAGCTCGCGTAGCAATCTTATAGTTTTTGAAAGAAGGTGCATCAATGCTACCTACCATCGTATATTTGAGACCACATATTTTATTGTAAGGTTAATACAAGCTGTCTTCCTGCTAGCATCCTTGAAGTCTATCCAAACTATCGAACTTGGCGACAAGTTGATCAAAATGACTTTGTGGATAGTTGCCACAACTTTTGGCTTTGAAATGCTCCATTTTACAAGGGTGCATTCAAAAAGTTTTGTCCAGACTATCAATACAATTTTGAATACAAGTGCTCTGAAGCAATCTTCAATTGCAAAACTTTTATTATTAAACATTCCAATTGTTGCAGTGGTCATATGTTCGTGTTACAGTTTTCTAGTAGTGTTTGGATCACTTGAGCCTATATCAACTACAATGTCACCGTTGTTATTTCCAACAATCAGTTACAGTCTGAAAGCTATTATGATAAGTTTTGAGGTTTACCAGGTGACTATGCTTGGATATGTTGGGGGCCTGGTATTTTACAACGGAATGCTTACTTGTAGTATTGGAGTGTGGGAAATTAGCAGACAATTCGAAAAGAGAATTAGATTTCAGGCAAATTCTAACCTTAAATCTTGGATAGTTGGATATCGACGCATTCAGTTGTACTCCGCACTTGTGAACGACTGTTTTCAATCAACTGTGGCACTTCATTTTCAAATCATTATAATGATCATTTCTACAATATTTGCTACAGTTTTGATAGAAGAAGATATTCGGTCTACGACGTCAATCACAGGAGTATTTACCGCGTTTTATATTGCTACGAACAGTTATGTATTTATGATTGTTGCATTTTATTTCCCTGGAAAAGCAAATCAGATTAGCAGATCTGTACTTGTCAGTTGGAAACAAAAATTGCAAAGTAGCCAACCTTCAAAGTGTAGTGCTTTCCTTGAAAAAGAGCGTCGAACTATGATAAGAGCTTGCAGGGAGATACGATTCACATCGGCTCCGTGAATTTTTATGAAGTAAAGACATCGCTTAATATTTTGAACTTTGTCATACAAAATACTATTAAGACAGTGTTATTACTAGAAAAGTTTATGTAGTTTTGGTTACACTTTGCGTGGAAATGGAAAAAGTACGTGGGTGGTCGTTTCCAGAGACAAAATGGTGTTTGTCCATATTCTACTGTCTAATTGTATCATATGTGGCGCCCTTGTTTACTAAATTTTAATAATTAAACATTTTTCACTTAAAATTTGTATGAATACCAAGTTAGCAAATAAAATGTTTCCCGAATATTTTACTGTTCCAAGAATACCAGCTTGGTTTTTCCCATTTCTTGTAATAATTTTAGGGGATGAGGAGTACATGCATGTGCAACTGTTGTTTCCAGTAAATGTATGTTGTGTTTATTAAACTACCATTTATGTTTTTATTATTACTTACATACATTAAAATTGTGTAATGGAAACCCAAGTTACTCTGTTGTGAGCTCCCTTACCAGCTATTTTTATTTTAAACAATTATAACAATTTTATTTTTGATGCTGGGTAAAAAGGTCGGGTTTTGTACTACTCTTTTAAAATACATTTTTCCCGTGAATTTTTCCTTAGTCATCCACTCCACTTGATTTGTTTTGCTTAGATCAAATTTGCCAGTGAACATGTTTTACATTCCCCATGCAGTTTTTTCATGCACATATAGAAGTCAAAAGGACGATCACGGTGTAGGGTAATGAACCTGAATCATAAAATGGCAATTATGCCATTGTACATTGGAGTTGCAGGATCGAAAAATAGTTTGCTTATTATTTTTTCAGTTGGACGCGACTTTTGTGTCCACTGTGGGCAAAATGATAATCTTATGAAGAAATATTAAATATTTGTATTTTAAGTAGCATGCCAAGTATGCGTGCTCAAATGATATTTTAGAATATCTTTAATCTACATATTTCGCGTTTGTTTATTATCGGATCATTGTGACGATTTTATTATTGCAAAACTAACCGCCGTAACATTTTTGATAGAATTAACAATGACATTTTATCCTGAAGGGGTTGGAATAGAAGCATTTTCAGAATAAATTATCAACATTATTTTTACATCATATTTACGGTATATTTATTTGGCATGCATCTACAGCGAGTGGTGTCTGTAACACGTTGAAATATTTTTTTTATATTTTTAATTCCTATCAAACACTGACTCTTGAACGGAATATCTCTGAATGCCAAACTGGCTCCGTGTTAGCATCAATATGTTTTTCGGCCTTAGCGCTTTAAAATGCTACATACATAACCAGAATACAGATGAACACGTGGATAGATGCAAAATGGATTCGATCATTAGAAAAAAGGTTCATAGATTTGCTTAATCAAATGTCTAGTACATATATTAAGTTACTTAAATTAAGAAAATAACACTTACAACAATAAAACCAATTTAATGGTTTTCTGTACCACGAAGTTAAAAATATTTAGGGAAGTTTTCATTTCATAAAAATTAACAGATCCGACATAAACTCTGATTTCTCTTCCAGCTCTAACCAACATACGAAATTCATTTCGATTACATGCATTTTGTTTTGATATCTTTTCGTTTCTAATGCGACGTTTCCACCGACACAGTATAAATCTGCTACTCGCATTCACTACACCAGGAAAATAGTATCCGATGAACATGAACAAGTACAAGTTTAAAACTATGTAACAAGCAGTAACTATCCCAGTAGTTGATGTGTTGGATCGTAAATCATCATTAAGTAGCACTGCTGCAAACACAACCGCAATGAATATTATAATAGATTGAAAATGAAGGGCGATTGTTGTTTGAAAACAGTCATTTACAAAAGCTGTATACAATTGAATACGTCGATATTCAAATATTTCTCGTTTGAAGTCACTTAATCTTCCGATCAGAACATTTGTTTGAAAATATTTGCAAATTTCGGAAAGGCCAATGCTACAAGATATCATTCCATTGAAGAAAACCAGGTTTCCAACAGCCGTAAGCATTGTAAACATGTAAACCTCAAAACTCATCATTACTAATTTTACACAAATATTTATTCTAAATGCACTAGAGAAGGATGTTTGAGCAAGGGAAGCAGAAATGGGCTCCAACGACCCAAAAATTACCAACAAGCTGTAACAAATTGATGCTAGAATTGTCACCGCAGGTGTATTTATTAACAGAAGTTTTGCGACTTTTGATGACTTAAATGCTTTTCCTCGATAAATTGCATTGATGGTCTGCACAAAGCCGACTGAATGTTCCCGGAGAAAAACGAACATAACAGTTCCAAGATATGTAATTGTGAACCAAAAAATAGTTTTGATCAGTTTGTCACCAAGTTTGTCTTTATGCAAATGATGATAAAATGTTAATTGAAATGCAGCCTGAAGCGTTCTCACGACTAAATGAAAAATTTCGAAAATTCGAACATGCTGAGTGTTTTTGTGATTTGCTAATTGAATCACTGAACTGGTTGATTGACTACTGACGAACGGACAAATGTTCCCTGGAATACTTTTTGCCAAATATAGTTGCTTCAGGAACAACAATTTTATTGAGTAACAGTCAAAAAGCTTCATTTTGGCAGAGAATTTTGCTGCAATGCTATAACGTTTATATCCTGCCGAACCGGGTCCAAAATTTGTAGCACAGAGTGGTTTAGAACTTAATTACCTAACCAGAAAGACAAATATGAATGCAGACGTAACGCCTACTTTCTACTTATATGAAAATTTAGGAAGATTT
The DNA here is from genome assembly GCA_034700605.1 of Willowsia nigromaculata. NCBI lineage: Eukaryota > Metazoa > Arthropoda > Collembola > Entomobryomorpha > Entomobryidae > Willowsia > Willowsia nigromaculata. Next base: position 4,516 of record JAQIXX010002314.1, read on the forward strand.
CAATCACTACAAACGTTGAGATAAATTTTTACAATATTTAATGTTAGTATATTTACTGAGCTAACATGCCAAATTCAATTGTCAGTTGGGAAAGTTAACGAAGGCTTACAAAGCATATTTGCTCCTCAAAATAGATAGAATGTAAAATTTTGAATGTCGTAAGTCGTCCTGTAATGCATACATTTCAGTTTTATGAATCTTTGATGCCAGTAATTAGGAAAATAATTACACGGAAGCACTAGGTTTAAATAATGGAATACAATACCATGCTCTGCAACAGATAAAAGGCGTTATGTATCTAAGCATATTACACTCCAAACCTAAAAACAAATAAGCCCACGCGTTTTGGAAATGAAATTACATTTATGCTTTATTTGTTAACATGGAATATGCACGTCACACATGACGATTACATGTTTAATAGAACTTGTTTTTCAAATAACGAAAAATTAGTTAAGCTTTATTTTGTAGCAGTCCTAGAAAAAACGAAAAACAGAACCAGGCGTGGGTGAGACTTAAGACTACATTATTTTGCTTGTATGTGAAAAGTTGCATATGGAGGCAAGGGAGGTATAATTGATATGTTTTGTTGACAAATTTAATTTGGTTTCAATTTAAAACTTAAGAGCCACTAAGTGAGTTATTAATATGCATTGGTGAATTAAAAAACAAGTTATTTTTTAGATTGACATACCAACTTTATGTTGAACGTCACGTATTTGTGCAATTTGTTTCTTTTGAAATAATTATCCCGGATACACATGAAGAATTTAAATAGAACCTTAAACATTGCTAAGCAAACACAACCCTCAATGAGGTTACGGCAATCATATTACACCTTATTTTTGACAAAACGCATTTGTACTTTAATGTGGTTTTGTTATTTTGATTCCTTTTGACATAACAAGCTTATAACTTTAGCTCTAAAAACAAAAATATTAAATGCGATTGAAGGCTAAAGAATAAAAATTTCTGAAACAAACGGGAATTACTTCAAGATATTCTTCGCAAGCGGAACTTCAATGTGCACTGTCACATAAATATTCACCAAAAACTAACCTTCACGTAAATTTCTGGCTTTATCATCACTCAGAAACGAAACTGATTCAACCTGTGACTAAAATGCTGTCTGAATTGGAAGAAGCAGCTTTCGTGCTACAACAAGCCTTATTTTCATATTGTTTCACTTTTCCATTTGTCTGGGATCAGCGCTTGCAATTATTAGCAAAGAATTCGGCTTATTACTCCGGCCATAAGCATAAAATACTCTGGTGGGTTTCTATTACGTTTGTTTTATCAGCCGGAGTGAGTTACTTCTGTCTGAGCGTTCTATACTTAACAAAAAATTCAAAATCCGAGATATTGCCCAAACCTATAGCACTTTTGTTTTTAACGGTTTCCTTCTTGTATTTCACGGTATTTGCTTTCATGAAGTCGTTTGTTAATTTGGACAACGCGTCTATTTCTGGATTCAACCAACTTAACAAAATATCAATTGGAGCTACTGCTTCAACATCTAGTTGCATGACAGATCTAAGAGGGTTATGCTTGTACGCTTGGGTGGTAGTACTGGGATTATTTCCTTTTATTTTGGGACTTATTTGCATAACGTATCATTTGGATATATTCTACTATTTAGTAGAGTTTTTGTTCCAAGGGATAGGTACGGTTTCAATGTTCAAATTAGTCAGTTTGATACTGATGCGCAGTTTTGCATTCTGCTTACATTTCCTAGAGCTTGTACGCTGCATCACGTTTCTATTTTGCTACGTTTTGATAGCACTTAACAATGCGAGAAAGTTTTTACTTGAGTGTATGTTTCATAGTCGGTATTTTAGTCTGTTAAATTTACGAAAGTTTTACGATAAATACCGCTGCTTGGTTTTGATTTTTAAAATAATCGAAACCCAAATGTATGTGACTGTTTATACTGGCTGCGGAACTGCGTTTTGGATAGTTGTAACTTGCATGATGCTGTCAATAAAAGGTTATAAGAAAATGCCATTAATTTTGTACATTTGTGTTTTTCTGTTTGGTGTTTTCTTTCTAGTCCTTCTTTCGTATATGATTATTCCGCAGTTTTGCTTTATATACGAAGAAAGTAACTTGGCCATAAAGAAATATCTTATAAAGGCAAAATGTATGAGAACCAGAGGCACCGGAAAATTTGTTCAAAAGCAAATTACCGCACTTCGCCCTATTAAAATGATGTACGGAAGTTTTTGTCTCTTGGATAAGGATTTTATTGTGACTTACTTTTCTTTGATATTATTGCGAACATTTGACAGCATTTTCGTTATCAAAATTTAATTGGGTATTTAAGTCTTATTAGGTAATATCAAAACAGCATGAATGCAGTTGTAACGGATTTTTGCTATTGCAACATAGCAAGCAAGGAAGAATGAAATCAATGTAAATTTTATGATAAGTTTTTACAAGCTCTAGTTCTAAGTTTACATGACAAACTTTATGTTGAATATGAAGGTTATCAAGATTTAAAAAACATGTTTTCAGTCAAAAACCATTTTAAAAATTTGAAATTATCCCTTGATAGTTTATATGTTTATAAAACATTCTGTAAATTGTAAAATAATAGTGCAGACTTGAGAACCGCTGTGACCATCATCGTTCTCCCGAGTCGTGTTGGTGGCTTGTCTTTTTGTGATCCGGCGTGTTGCTTTGATAATCTACCTACGTCACGGCACATCAATATTGCAACACTCTTTTATAATCATTTGCAAATAAAGTAGGAAGCAAGATGCAACTTGGTAAACTTTTGCGAATAAACACTGGTGTTTTATAATATTTAAAAATCCACTATTTTTCGCTTCTCAATGATTTAATCAGCGAAATTTGCCTTTATGTTTGATTATAGATAATAATATAGTCACATTACATGTCGAAATTACATCTGTTTGTGCAAATGTGTTAATCAAATAAAGTAACGTCAATACCAGTTTGTCGTTTTTTACAGTTATATATTTTATTTTATCAACAACAACTGATTTGTTCTAATGCATCACTTGTTTGTACATTGTAAGATAGGGTTGCTTGTTTGACCAATTATATTTAAATTGATCTACATAGATGTACAAACCACATTGTGTTTAATTGAATTTAAAAATGTTTATCACAGATAGGTATTGAAATGAAATTTAGCTTGAACATGTACAAACAAAACTGTCCCTAAATATTGGCTACCAATATTTAATGAATAACTTGGTAAGCATGTTTTTGACAAACATGTTTTGCATTTCTATTTGTTGTACACACTCCATTAGACACAACATGCTCATCATTTGTAAATCTTGAAAAACAAAATCATTACATTGTCTGGAAAACATGAAATAATAGCTGAAATGGATAAACAGAATTGCATTAGAAATATTGAGAGTTATTCTAGCAGTTAGTGTAGCATTAAATATCCGGATATACGTAGGCATTTTTTAATATCTTGCATCAATTTTGATAAGGCATATGAAAAAAAGACGACTCGTTTAATTTGACTGGTCGGCATATTGTTTGAAATCTAGATTTTGGGGCTTTAAAATGGCGCGTCGCTTATAGCAGTCGGTAGTTTTTGTGAATTTGATAAGCGTTGATATCCCAGCCATGCAATTGCACATACAACTAAATTTGAGAATGTAAGCGAGAGAAATGTTTAAATTTGTTCTCGATCGAGTAAGATTTTTTTATGAGAAAGCTCTGGCTGGGGATGAAGCAAAGCTTCACCCTTGTGAGGATGAGTCAAATAGGTAGTCATCACAAAGGGTCACGACTGGGTCATAGGCTGCTTTACATAAAAACTTAGGAAAAACATGCACTTTCAAGGTTATGCTTGTTTTTTGGGACTGCATATTAGTTTTGTGGGCGGAGTTTTTCAATGAGGGTGCTTTATTGAACGTAAAAGCCTATTTGGAAACTTTCAGCAATCTACAAGATGCTAAAAACAAGAATTGTGGTTTTAAAAAATTCGAGGCCCAAATTTTCATGTAGCACGAAAATGCCTCCTGCCCTGCCACAATTGAATATCACCAAGAAGAAACAACGTGACATTTAAATTATTGAACCGTATCACCTTCACTATAACTCCTATATTAGCCCATCTGACTACTGTAGGTTCCCAGACTCAAATATACATGTGCTCTTTTATTCCGGTGGAGTTACTGGCTGTTGGATAATAGTTGCGTGTATGAAGCTCTCGATGAAGGGTTTTACGAAAATGCCAGAAATGTTATGCTGCTTTGTTCTTTTATTTTGCGTGATTTTTCTAGCCTTCCTTGCCTTTGTGGGTATTCCGCACTTTTGCTTGATTTATGAGAAATATTCTTCAAATATCAAGCTATATATTCTGTATATTCCTTAAAAGCAAGTTTAATGGAATCTGAACGAAAAATGGGTGGCATTGAGAAGATTTTACAAAAACAAGTTAGAGCTCTTCGCTTCGTTAAATTGATGTACGGAACCTTTTATCTAGTGGATAAAAATTTTGTTGTGAACTATTTTTCTTTGATATTGCTTCGTACATTTGATAGCATTTTTATCATTCAAATTTAATTTCGTGGGGGAGTAGACCATTTTTTGGAATTTGAACTATTCTATTTATATTTCTTGCCTAATTAATGAATTCACTACTGTCTTACATATCCCAATTGTTCATATGTTTCGCAAAAAAATCATTTTGAATATATTTGGAGTGAATTCGTTGGATTTTGACTACCAACGATGAATTATATTTGTGAGCTTACCAGGGTTTAGGAAAATATATTTTCAAAATTATTAATGATTCACATGCATAGCCTGTGTTTATCAATCCAAAGCCCTATCTTTGTTCTTAAGATTACTTAATATATGGATCCAATGTTGTTACAAACATATTTTTACATGTAATAATATTAATGATTTAGTGTATTTTATTTAAGTTGGATTAAAAAGTAATGTTACTTCGAGTGAATTTTCACGATGTTTTATATATACCCGATTTTCAGTATATTTCCACCAATCTGTTTTCACAAATGCGTTTACAATACCAGGTAAGATAGAATCTATTTAAATGAACATACCTACCTTCATTTACTCGATCATCTTTTAAGATGAAGTTATTTACAATAACTTTAATCAAAAAATCTGTTAATACGAACAAGTGCCTGTGATAAGTATTAATTATTTCTCCATGCAAGGGACCGATACATTTTTACTGTCCAACAATTCCAATACCGTTATTTCAGGGAAAGTAGATGTTGGGTTTTTCCGGAGAAAAATGAAATCTTCAAAGATTATTGATTCCGACAGGATTAGTTAAGCAGTACATAACTCTATATTACTGCGTTCTACTTTATTGTGTAGATTAATTATCTTAAATTTTGTCTCAAGATTACAAATCAAAATCAAAGAATAATGGTAAATAGGAAAACCATTTACAAGATAAAATACGTTGTATCTCTAGATATTGTAGTGAGAAAGAAAAACTCATGTTCAATTTCAAATTCGAAACTTTATCTTTCAGAACCATCCCATAAAGCACTTAAGTATATGTTTTGGTATAAAAAACTCATTTGAAATCCAAGACTGTAATAATTTAGAATGTCTTGAAATTCCCCAGGAGCGACAAATCAATAAATCTTGCTATTGAAAATTCTTGGAATACCAAAGGGGTTCTTCTCTCGATAAAGTTATTCATACCAAATTGTACCTTTACTACTGGAAGTGATCTTAAGTATCTGCGAAACAATCTACTTTTCATTTTACAATCATATCTGGCATTTTCTAATGATCTGGCAGAAGTTGTATGTACCCTTGCAGCAAACCCAAATATTCCAAGCATAATGATCGAGCAATTCACACTAAACATAAGGTTGGTAAAAATTACGAAAACAGGTATGCTGGTTTCTCCTAAAGACTCCACCACAGAACTCATCAAAGTTGGCTGAGTAGCCAAACACATAACTCCTAAGCACACCACAATCCCGACGTGAGATATATTGAAAAGCGAATTTACAAGTTGGATTTCTCTGTAAAGATGAATAATTTTTTCCAACGACTCATGTGACCAATTGGTTCCAGCAGTTATCATCAATCTGAAGAAACACACGTATATAATGCATTAGAAATTTGCTATATACATTTGTTGAATGCGCTAGCTTACCTGTTAAATATATGAAAAGATGCTTCCTGAGAAATGGAGCCCAACAAAGATGAAAATACAGCGAGAACACCCACAACACAAGGGATTTGCCAAGCCATTGTGTTCCAGATCGTGAGCAACATGAACTTTGCAAGGCCAGCAATACGGCTATTGGTACATTGTGTAGAAATATTCATTGTGCTATCTATCAAATTACAAGGAAGTATGCCCGATAAAGTATTTATCGGGGTGCACGGTAATATCGCCGATGTGACACCGATAAAGAATGGACAGACTATGACACTGATTATCATCATGGTGAAAACTAAGTTTACAAACTTTGCAAGCAACTTGGGTTCTCGTCCAAACATTCCTGGGAGTTGCCAACGAATAAAGTTAGATTATTTTCTTGATAGTAAAATATATTTAAACTTACTTTGTATGTACTTCTTTTCGATTGCCACCATTCCATTGTAAAATTGGGCTACGTCTGGAGAAAATTTCAGTTGAAACCACATGCTCATAATGCTATATACAGATGATGCTGAGGCAAATATACCAAAACTGAAATTTGCTATGTCGTGCTGTTTTTTGAATGACTTTAGCTGTAACGTGGTTGTAGTTCCAATGATGAGGTATGCAATAATCCAGAAGAAAATTTTAATCGGTTGTCTTCTAACTTCAAAGCGCAACAATTTGGGGTACCATTTTACTCGAATTCCAATGATCCAACGGCTAATTCTGTAGAGAAAGCCTAGTCGTGGAAGAAAATTATACTTGAGCAGCATATTGTTCCAGTTTTAAAGTCTAAGTTGATATTGGATTTTTATTAAATTTGAAGTCTGCTCTATATCAAGATTTAACCAATGATATGAGATAATACTTGACAACAGCATTTCAACGATTGTATGATTAATTTGTATACTTACTTATATCATCTGTTTTAATTTTCTTGTTTTTCTGAACTTTATTAGCGATTGCATCATACCGTTTTACGTATTTGCTATATCAAATCCAAAACGAATAAAACTACTGGCTAATAAATATAACATATTATGTAGTTACTGTATTTTGCAAATTGTTCTTACTTGAAGTCTGTGTTACGTCTGAAAATATGTAGTAAATTGGATTTAACTGGCATGATTAGAGTACTCCCAAGAACATGTGAAGAGATGGCAATCTCACTTATACAAAATCATCCACTAACAACTAACCAACTTAGTTGGGATGTATAAAGGTATGTTTAGATAATTTGAAGAAGCATTACATGACAAGACGACATGAAAAACTAATTGAATCGAAGAAAGATATTGGTACTAAATATCTGTAGTTTTAAAACCCTCCTTACTCTAGTAGCTCAGTGTAAATGTCAAGCTCGTCTAAATCCGGGCATTATCATCATCTTTATTTTGTTAGTGTGACATTCCCAATATTATGGCCACGAAGTCCTTGTATTGAAAATGCTGATTAAACTACCTAAATAGCAGACCTTTTCTAAGGCAAACATGTTCACATGTTCAAGCCAAACATGAACATCGAATACTCACATGCTTAAATAAACGTTAATCACCTCAGTGAAATCATAGTTAAAATCATAAACTAACAGCTCGCACGTGTATAGACACAACTAATTTTCATTAATTTTCACTTAACAAAGAAATATACTGGTTCCAATGATTTAAAGAAAAAAATTAGGAAGGTAAAACATGCATTAATCCAAGAGGGTGTATCATGCTCATCTCAATATCTCATCATAAAAGTTGCGTCATTTTTTGGATTTACAAGTTAACGATTTTTTCATTATGAAACACAGGTATGAAGAGGATACGTAAAACGCAAGATAAACTAATGTCATGGTCACATCGTCTGACTCAAGGGGAGTTTATTTCAAAAAACTTTAGTGAAAGGCACACGATATTGAATTTAACTGGATTTGTTATTGAAGGTGATGTGGGTGTACTTTGATGGATTAATGTTTTTGTAAAATAGTTGCGAGTCATAATTTTTTTAAACTACCGATTTCCCAAACAAATATAAATATAAAAACTACTATCATAATCTTTCCAGTGGATTTAAGTAAATTTTACATTAACTGTAATGTACTGGGATGTACTGAAACATTTTTTTGACAAATTTGCATTCATTTTCGGTAAATATATGCATTTGATATAAAAGTACATGAACCTTGTACATGCTAAAACCTAAGTATGCTTCCATGAATATAGGGATCCAGAACGAATATATAGCTGGACAAGATTTTAATAATAATCTGTCTAGCTTTTTCCCCAAACGTTGCTTTTAGAATTTCCAAAACTTCAAAATATTCCGATTTGACATAGCAGCCATATTTGGCACCAAAATACACGTTAGAAGCGTGATTTTTGCAGTAAGGAGACATGACCTGTTCATATTGTGTCACAATGTTCAATAAGTAATACATTTTAAGCGGACATCGAAATTCTTACGAATGTCTTCAGATTAGGGATTTGTGTATTCCTGATGTGATGAAAAAACTCCAATGGACAAAAAATCCCAGATGAGCAAAAAAACGAGTCCCTCAAAAATCCTTAAAGTCCCTGTATTCTTCTGAAGAATCCTTGATGTGGCCCAAAAACCCTGATGAATATGAATTCATCAAAAACTCTGATGAACAAAAAAGGACCCCAAAAATATCAGGGATTTTTAAACCTTCATCAGGGATTTTCGACCCTATTTTTTGGTATTACCGATGTCATAATCCGAAAAAATTTCCATGTCCGGATATAACATTTAAATTCAATTTCATTTAAGAAATAAGCTACATTATGCATGACATTTACATCCGTTTGTTTATTAAATACTGCAAATTTAAGGCTAGTTAAGTGTTGCTTTGCAGTAATTATAGCACAATGGTGCATCAAAAATAACTCGTGCGTCATACTTAGTGGTTTGGTTTATTTATGAAAAGATGAAGTAACAGACAAAGTGTGTATATTTTTGGCTTGTTACTAAAAATACATGTAAATTGTAGTTTCAATTTGGAAAAGAACTTTTGCTGGTTGTTTCATTATTTAAAGACAAACCTTTTATTAAAATAATATTTCCTTCTTTGCCAGCACACTAGTTAGTATTTTTCGTTCTCCCACAACAATTTTGTAAGTTTAAGATATATATTTGCAACCGAATTTAGGCATTGTCAAATGTTCTCAGAGTCCAAAGTTTGCTCATGTTACAAATGGAAAAGCACTCCACAATAAAACAAATAATACCTGACACACATAAACCTGAGCATAAAAGAAGCATACAAGAAGCATTCCTAAAAGGGAAAAAGTTTTTCGTCACTATCTAAAATACACACGTCACTATGTGCGGATTAATTGCCACTATTTTGACGATTTTTATAGTGGCGTTCCACCTGGAGCTTTTGCCACTATTTTTGGTGCGATTACAACTAAAAAATCTTGAATTATTTTTTCAAAAACATTTTTCACGTATTTTGCGTGTTGCAGGTACTGCAAAAGTCGCATTGAGTCATGCTATTTGCTCAATTAGGTGGCAGAACGTGTGTCTATCTGTATTAACAATGAACTTTATTAATACCATTGTTTATACCAATGCTAAATAGGTGTTCCTTGGTCATTTAAAAGCGCATAAACAGCCAACCAAAGGCTACAAACCAAAAGTCATGCTTTTTATATAGATACATGTTTAGAATGGTTGTATTATGAAAATGAGACATCACAATCAATAATTTAAGTGGATCGGGTTACATAGTTTCAAGTTTTAAATAATATGAGTGAGTGTTTCCAAATAATCCTTTGCATCAGATCACTCTTTCTGTCTTTGGTAATTCGGGAATAATCTTGATTGTAAGTGCATTCTTTGTATTCACACTACTTCTAAATGTGATATTAAACGTAGATGTGTCATATTTACATGCCCAAGTAATAGCTTAAGCTTCTACAAGAATGCTAACAAAATAAGGCAGGCTCGGTCAAAAAGCTGAAAACGTAGATCGAGAAAAATATTACATGACAACTTCCAATTATCACTCAAACACTATTTAAAAATTATTACATACTAACGAACGAATCCTGTCTTCTGTTTTGATAACGAAAAGAAGGTCAAGCTATAATAAACTCCAATTAGTTAAACTTCAAGAACGTAACTTCTTCAAATAAACCAGGATATATGACTACGTGACATTTTACAACGTGGTTTTGCTATAAAGCTAGACATTCTCCTTTACAATTGTTGAAACAACAATGTACATTATTCAAATTCATTGGTAATACTAATACAGAACGATACCAAGAAGGACACCCTTCTGCCACCTAATTGAGCAAATAGTATGACTCAATGCGACTTTTGCAGTACCTGCAACACGCAAAATACGTGAAAAATGTTTTTGAAAAAATAATTCAAGATTTTTTAGTTGTAATCGCACCAAAAATAGTGGCAAAAGCTCCAGGTGGAACGCCACTATAAAAATCGTCAAAATAGTGGCAATTAATCCGCTCATAGTGACGTGTGTATTTTAGATAGCTTCGAAAAATCCCTTCCCTTCCTAAAATACCCGGGAGCACAAGTTGGTCCCCAGGTATAATCTCGTTTGAATTCGGGTCTTTGAGCTGAACACTAAACCAATGTCTCCTTGCCAACTTTGACCACTAGTCCCACTTCTCAGGCAGCCCACTCTCCGCAATTCGGGACCAGTTTGACATATTTAGCATAATCATCGAGTTAGGAGAAGGAGCACTATTATTCTAATACAACGCAAAATTTTATATGTGACACCAGTAATATTGAAAAGTGTTTCTTCCACAAACTCTGCTTAATTGGCAAAAGTATATACTGCCGTTCCCTGTTCTGACAGTATTTTCATAAATGGTTCTGTTAAACCTGTTGAGGTGTGTGAACGAAATATTGTGGTGTAACGACAACAAGGTTGCAGACATGATATCTCTTTTGCATCTATAATATTTCGGTTTTATTGAGTGCAAATGTTCACAGGCGAAGTTGTCGTTATTTTACTAATTGAAATATTCGGGATCCATCATGGTAATCAAAACCTTAACTTTTTGACTTTTTCCGAAGAAAAAGTACTTTTAATACGAAATCAATGGATTTCCGAAAGTTCTCTTTAAGTCCCTATTAAGAAAGTCTCTTTGTTTAAATAACCATGAAGACTATTATCAAATACTTACATGTGCCCCTTATAGTGGATTGGTGTTAGAGACGAAGCATTTTTATACATCAAGGATTAAATAAAGGTTTTTTACAAGGCAGAAATGTTGGCGGCAGCAGCAACAATATTATTTGTGTACAATTCCTGAATTTAGAATGAATTATAACTTAGTTTTATTTAATTGACTTATATAGTCTTGGGTTTATGTGGAAAAAATTCTACGAGAAAATTTTAAGAAATTGGTCGACTACAGGTTCTCAATAGGAATCTGATTTTCATTTGACCTTATTTTCGCTCGCTAAATGATCGCCATATTAAAATAAAAGTTATAACAGTTTGTAAAAATTAAGTGGGAGGATTTACTAGCTAATGATTCCCTTGGGACAACTAGGCGTTTGAATTGCAGCTGTAATTTCTTCAATGTGTAATAAAGGGGCACGGAAGGAAAATAGTGTGCAATAAGAAATTATAGTCTAGAGTCTAGTGTACTTATTTAAAACCAAACGTGTAAAACTTCTGTCTAAACTATACGATTGATGGGGAAAGATATACTATGATAATTACTACTATGCACATGAAGTTAAGGATTATTTGAACTAATGGAAATTTTCAAGGTTACGTATCTAACTATCAGCTTTTACACGATCCGCAGTAATAACAGTGCTTTGTGGCCAGAGCATATTTTTTATCTGATCTAAATTATTAAGCAAGCAGTTGGAAATAAGTAAAATTACAAATCTTGAAGTACAAAATTTAAAGCCTTTCCCATGAATTGGCAGCATCGTATGAGTCCAAAGTTTTAAAGAGGTGGTTGATTTGACTCTTTTAATGATAACAATCGAATAGTTGACGGATTTCAGAGAGAACCATATTGTGAATGTATTGCTTATAATACGTAAAATAATAATGTTTAGGAATGTTTCGCTAAATCTGACACAGAAACCAATTTTTTAGAAGGTAGAAAGCTCGTAATTGCTTGAAAACCTCCTTAAAGTATTGATGACAGATCATTCCTCCAGTTTTAAGATGAAGCATGCATATATAAGAATTCTCCTATTCTAAAAAGATTGTATGTATCAAAACGTAAATTTTATAAATATGTTATCTGACATTTGTTGCTAATTTGATGTAGATTTTGTATCTAAATTAAGTTAAACAATATTATTTTTAATATTCGTAAAAGATAAGCTAAACAGAAGAACGATGTTAGATTGCAAATTTAAAGGACGGTTACTCTAAAACACTTAACAAAAGTAAAGACACATTTTAAAAATATGTATACCTCAATGAAACAAAACTCAATTCATGTAACCGATGTATCGTTTGAAAGAGCAACTAAATATGCACAAACAGTTTCTTCAACAGCTCAAGTAACTCGTCATTTGGCAATAACATTAAGGTTTTAAAAATCACCATCTAATTTGGGTTTTCGGGCGCGTTGGACTTTCTACTTCCAGATATTCTTCCAAATTTTGAAAAAAACGAGGATTTTTGGCATACCAGATGGTTTTCGATATTTTGTTTTGCAATCAACCTAAAACATCAAAAATTTATTTGTTTGGGGAAAACTGGGAATGTCATTTGTTCTGTTTAAGTCGATCAAATGATTCAAATGGGTATTGTAAACGAGACTGGCATTTCCTAGAAAACGGCATGAGGCTAGTGCTTCATCTAGTCAAGTCGTGAACCTCGGCATATGTGCCTAAATCTCGCGTTTTTCATATTTCCAAGGTTTTATGATGAAATTGGGAATTCCTATCTTGTCTGGTTCAGTGTACAGGAAAATTTCGTCTGATAGTACTTCAAAAACTTTCTTTATATTTATTTAAAATTGCTCACTCGAAACTCTTCCGTAGTTTTTGTACCGTACCGATAAGTGAGCTAAAATTAGGGGACAAAAGAGGTATTTCACAAAGCGAAGAATCCCTTTATTTAAATTTTTTTTATTATGTGGCCAAACGAAACAAAATAATACATAAAAAACCCAATCGAAGCTAAGGTAACAGTTACACTAGTTCCACTTGACTCAAACTACAAAGCTTACAAAAAGTTTCCAAAAACATGATAAAATCCGAGATAACAGCATGAAAAATTATCACATGTCAAACTAGTCTGTCGGTTTATCTTACAAAATAAAAAACAGGAAGATTTTCATCCACTCTAAAAGTTTTTTTTCGATCAACCATTCCGCAAAATATGATTTTACCGTTCTCACAAGCCAGGTTAATATTTAGTCCGTTTTCAACTACAAGAAATATAAACACTGACACAACAAAACCTACACAAGGAATAATGGCCAAGACCATAATATTATGAATCCTACTCTGATCAAACTCAATTTTATCTGCATTATTTAAGCCATTGTTCTGTACATGTTTTACATAGGCAAAGCGATCAACTGAATGAGCAAAATATTTCCTCCACCACTCTACAATACCACTTTGCCCAAAGAGATTTATCCTCAAAATAGTTTGTTTATCAAAATGTCCAAACAAATTGAAGCCCAGCAAAAGTTCAAAAATTGTTTCTTTGCCCATAAAAACTGGGGCACCAGCTACAGTAAAATTTGTATAAACGATCCTCGCAACATTCTCCTCAAGTATTACAGCTGAATGTTCACATTTTTCCAGATGCGGACTCACAAGCTGCTCAAATTGAAAATCACTGCCTCCAAGTTTCTGAGCGGATGGCCACGATGGAAATAATTTTGAATTTTTCAAATAGTTTGCCACTTCAGATACCTCATCCTTCAAAAATTTATCAAGAGATTTAAAAACACCGGGATATTGCACGTTGATATAATACCATAGCTGAGAAACCACTGGAAAAGCTTCGTGGTCGTTACGTTGTAGAAACTCACGTTCTTGGTCGGCCACTTTTGGAATCATTTCTTTACTCCCTCCAGTTATCAAATGTGGGAGAATATAAACATCAAAACTGTTTTTCACGAGAGACTCAAAAGTATCAAAAGGAACCAAGGGCGTTGCAACTGTCAGTCTCGTAATATTTTCCCCTTTGTAGTGGTTGCTTAACACAGAAAACATCACAGGAAGAAATAGTAATGCCAACAATGTGGGATTGTTCTTTGTTACTAATGGGTTTTGAAACAATTGTACTTGCTGATCTAATAGACTTGAATAAAGTTGAAATCCCACATCAAATAAGCACATCTTGAAAGTTTCCTTGGACTTTTTTACTATTGCATAAATATTGTTGCACTGGGAAATTATCGTGGAATATATTGAAATAGTTAACATAATTAAAAGCCAAGTTGTAAAATCAAGTGCAACTGCCAATTCCCTAAGATTATGCACCCATGATATTTCTTCACGATGGCAACTTATGAACCGAAAACTGTCTTTTTGAAGAATTAACGTTTTAACTGGAAAATTTAAATATTTTGATTTGGTAATTCTAAAAAATCCAGGTCGGGATGCAGCAGAATACCAAACTTTCTCATTGCCTGGGCACATGTTCAGGGTAATTTGCCTCCAGGTATACAAATCTTTGGAGAACGTGTGTGTTATTTCTGTAGTTGCATTATTTGGAACTATCGACGCTATAACGTGCACATCTAGTATATATCGGAAATATGAAAGTATATTGCTGTTAATGAGACGACTCCCTTTCAAAATGTTTACACGGTTTTTATAGAAATTTTTGTCAATATTTTCTGAACTATAACTCCAAGAATTAATTACACTGCTGAGGAATGGCAATTGATAATTTTGCTGCATTTGTGTTAACTGTTTAAGTTCAAATGTTGTAGTTGGCATTTTAGCTTTTACATTCTGGTATGGCCAACACTTGTTGCAATAGTTGCATTGATAATAGAATTGATTTAGCATTGTCTCCCAAATGAGTAGAAAAGGGTGGAATTGTGAGAATCCGGGATATATGCGAGTAGTTTCAGCGAAGTTGAAAATATCACTTGAGCTTTGATCAACTCTTTGACAAACAAGCAGGTATATCTTCAAAGTGGATGAAAAGTATTCAGTTCGCCAGTTGTTTTCATCAAAATTCCTTATCAGGTCTAAAAGTTGTGGATCCTTAATATATTTACTGTAGCTGTCCTGAACATAATATAACGAAGGTTCCGATGATTCATTTTGGGGATACAAATATATTTTTGTCTCACAAATCGCATTTTTGTACGCAATACCAGACAAAATATTTGGTTTCGTGTAAAGATCCATTCGTGAACTTTCTTTGCTTCGATTTAAGTATACAAATATTGCAGTTTTGTTCCGTTTGTCTATCTCATGTGGCACTAAATTCCACCATTCCAAACTTGGAAGGGTGTAGTATCTCATCAGTACGATTGGAGCATTTAGAGAAAAGCCATTATAATCAAATCCGAGAAAATTAAGAACTCGAATCGCGCATCCAGACATCGAATTTATAATTCTTGGTAGATTTTCGGATATTTTTTGCGTTTCTGCAAGAGGATATGTGTTTGATAGCCAAGAAAAGCCGTGTGTCTCTACATTTAAGCAGACAACAATCAAATACATGCAAATAAATGTCCTAATTAGATATTGTGTCAGACCCACCATTTTTGTATTTCAATGTTGAAATAATATCTTGAGAAATATTAATGTAAAACAAAGAAGCTTTTATCTTTTGAAAAAATCTTGTAATTTGGGATATTCTACTCCCAATTGCACAATTTTGATCTACAGGTCCTTTTGAAAGCTTAAAAGAATGATAAATTGAAACAATGGGTCATTGAATTCATAAGAATATAAAGAAAACGTTAGTTCGATGGTTTCAAGGTGAAGTCATATTCTAATGTGAGCTCACAATCGCTCGTCCAAATCATCGATTTTATAGATTTCAAGCCAGCAAAATTTGCAAAATACTTAAAAGGGTAGGAAAGTTTACCTGCTAATTGTGCCTATTTGACAATTACGGATTTAAATTGTAGTAAAATGTTCTGAAAGTTTTGTTGAAGGAGTGGCAAAACTATTAATGTTAATTGTATGTCGATGTATAATATGGAAATACAGTCAAGATAAATTACTTGGAAGCAAAATTATAAATTTTCTTTCTAAAATGTTTGACTAGTATGAAATATGTATTTATGATAATGTTAGTTAAACTTTGGATTTTAGTTTCAGTTTAGGTGGTCCCTATTTTCATAATTACACGTTTGCCCATTAAGGTATATTTAATTATGTGGGGAGGGACAAATTCAATTTGATCAAATTTTTAATTAATGCCGAAGAATTCTGAAAACAGTAAATTAATAATTCTAAAAAACCAAAATGAGAATTTCAGATTTAGATTTAAGCAAAGCAGGAGTTTTGCATTTACGAAACTAGTTATTTCAACTCTGATGATTGTAATCGTATAATTTGAAGAATTTTGAAGGTAAAACTAAGGTGAGGAATTATTTTCAATTGTTTAGAATTATTATCCTCACTGTTGTAAGACGTTCAAAAGGACTTATTTTCAATTACTTGAAGTTTGTATAAAAACTGATGAGAATAAGTTTATTTGAAGAAAGCCTTACATTATTGAATCACGAAATCTATTTTTTTATACGAAAGCTGAAGCACAATAGCTTTGACAGCTTTGGTTTCCACCACAATTAAAAATGGCTGAGTTGTGCAAGTGATAGGGAATAGCAAGAATGGGCTAAAGCGGGATGTGTTATGGCCATTATATAGGACCAGCAATCTTACTCCAATTTTACTAATGACATCAAGGAAAAAATTTAATTCCATTCTGTTCACTTAGAATTACAAATACTATAATTAAATACAAGCATTTAACAGTATTTTTAAATAATTGCAAATAATACAGGTTTGTGCTAGTATCCTACATAAATGATCCAGGTAATTTGTTTACATTTGGTGTTATCAGTTGATGTTTGTTAACATTGCTAAAAATTAAAATTTACAAAAAACAAAAATGCTTATCTCATAACAAGAGTGGCTAACGTACATAGTAAAAACTCATGTAACTCATGTGACCATGTTAACTAGGAGGCCAATTTAACTAAAAATATTTAAATGTTTATATTTTTCAAAGATTTTATCTCACTTATTTCATAAACAGAAAATTATAATTATGCACGACCGTGTCCTTTCTTTCACGATTTACAAACCGACAAAACACACGTAAGCAATTTACCTTTAAAATCTCTACTCTACACGGTTTTTCCCATACCAGAAATAAGACAAGTGAGAGGAGTAATCCCACAGAAGGGATTAAACCTAGTACCATCATGTGACTTTTACTTCGATTCTTAATTTTTACATTTCCACTTGAATCCTATTCCACGGAATTCCTAACGTTAGGTAGACGAGCATTAGACTCATCCAAACACAATTTCCACCACTTCAAGATTCCACTCTGCCCAAATACTTCAATTCGAAAAAGTCACACTTTTTGGAATGTGCCGAAACAAATGATAACCTTTGTAAAATCCGTAGATAATATCTTTTCCTAAGAAGGGTGGAGCTTCTTTGTTTGTGAAATTTGTCTGGACAAATTGAACTGAGCTTTCATCAAGTAGTCCAGCTGAACGATTGCATTTTGACAGATGTGGAATTATAATATTTCCAAATGTGTTCCATGAAGAAACATTGTAAAGCAAAAACTCCCAAGTCCAATGTAATTTCGAGTTTTAGAGATAAAAAGCTAATGTTGAAGAGGTCGTATTCAATAATTCATTGAGTGGTTTCCACGGAAATTGATATTGAGCCAAAGTTGCGACACAATCCTGAACGCTTCGTGATTGCTGATCTGTTGGGACATTCCACTAGAGAAATTGGAATAATATGGTAAATTATAGATATCTGACATTCCAATCAGAACGGGAAAGGTGTAAATATTAAACTTGTTACGAACATGAGATTCAACAGTGTCAACTAGGACTAATGTTGTTGCCACTGTTAGCTTCATGATATTATCTCTTTTGTAGTCGTTACTGATTATGTCAAACATCATTGGTATGAAAAATAGAGCCCACCAAATTACGCCATTCTTTCTCACAATTTGCATGTCTAAAATTTTTCCGCCTTGTTCGAGCAATATGGAGTAGAGTTGGAACCAAGCGTCACAAAAACTTATAGAACATTTATTTTGTTTAGCTGGAAACACCAACACATTTCGGCCTTTGAATAATTTATTAGCACATGTAACTAAAACAGAAACAACACAAATCGTCAGGAATAGACAAATCCAAGTGGAATTGTCAAGAGCAAGAACTAGTTCCTTAAGATTATGAATCCATTTGGTTTCCTCAAGATGACAGCTAACAAATCTCATGCGGTTCTCGAGTATTGCCATACTGATGTCCGGGTACAAATTAGAAATAAATGCAAGGGCCTAATTATTTTTGTCTGTAATTATGCCTCCAATACACTCTGAATCGTTGAAATTGCAATAGTTCCATGGATAATAGGGTTATCCTTGTGGGGTAAATGTGTGTGGTGGAGATATCAATGGGTAGTTAATAAAACGTTTTCATAAAAACATTACTATTATGACAGTTTTGAAAAAGAGCTGGGATTATCTTAATGTTAGAGTTTAGAATCAGTTTCAATTTCCTACAATTATTTTTTAAACTTGTATAGGAATTCGATTATTGAAGTTATACAAAGTCACTATACTATAATAAATTTATCGTGTTTGAACGATCATAACATGTGTTTTGCTTATACGTGCGTATGATAAAGGCTTGATTACACAGTTCATAAAAGAAAAAAAGAATGATGACGGACATAAGGTACCATTTGCAAAGTAAAAATTCTTTGGTCTTAATTTGAAAAATACTATCTGTTGTTATGTTGCTTTCCTTCACTATTTGTATTGTTCCTAAATATAACGTTGCTACAACGAATCTGTTTTGCATCAATTGTACATGTGTATTTGTAATAGGCGAATCATGGATATGGCAAGACAAAAATAAAATGTGGTTTAAAGAGATGGAACAAAGCTATCTAGTTTTAATTTTTTATCTTTTGGTTCCCATTATATTGGTGTTATTTCATAGTTGTCTACGTATCCATTCTAAAGCCGTTGTAGCGAGTTGACTTGCCTACTGCAGTAGAAATAAATACTAATATTTGTGGGAAACAATTGCATGAATGTAAAGTTTAAAATGTATTTGTATTCCAATCTGTGAGCATTGCTTTTCCAGAAACTAAATTTTGTATTTATGAAGCACGTTTTTACTCCATTTCGGACTATCTTATCATTTGTGAGATATCAATCATACTGGTAGTTAAATTATTGTATCTTACAAAACTTGATTCAATTTGCGACTACAATCTGCAATATTGAGAAATGCAATATGGCTAACTAATAACTAACTAATTATGAATCAAGTAGGGCAAATGATTGCTTATCAGCAGTTTCAAAATAAAAATTCAATTATGTAGCTTTATTAAAATTAACGTTACTCAAATAAGAGCAGTTTTGAAAAATTTCAATTCATTGTCCATGAAAGGAGCCTAGTATTACCATCAAAAGCATATATGGACCGAGATCAAGACATGGAACAATTTTTAATCACCGAATATGGAATACTCTATTTTAGTTGGGAATTTCTATCCAGAAATTTATCATTGACAACTGTTTTGTCATCCAACATATAGGAAAAGACAAAAACTGATATTAAACTTTGAATCAATTAACAGAAACATTTTCTTAATATTTATCTTCAAAAATTGTCGTGATATTTTTGTTTGGGAAAAACGTTTTCAGCACCCTTAAATGGCGGGGTTGGCACCCTTCCGTACCGTTTTTAGCCCCTTATTCTGAAAAATCGAAATTGGGAGCAAAACCCTCCAAATAAGGGTGACAAAGTCGCTAATGCATTGATTCGTATGTAATTGCATCCCTACACCCAACACGTGTACCCTTACACCTGTCGTTCATGGTTGTTCTCACTTGAGAAAATTGCCAAAAGACGAAAAAGGTAATAAATACTCCTTGGGAAGAAATTAATATTTCCAAGGATGATTTGAATCGTAATGGGAGAATAGGAAAAAAGCATCATGCAAGAATAGTGAAGTTTGGATCTGCTACTGTTCTTTTGGTAGTGATTACCCTTCAAAAATGAAAATGAGAGTTTTTGAGGCTGGAGACGCTATGATGGAAACGGCCTTGTTGTTTCCAAGAGTGTAAGCGAGAGGACAATTGCTTTAGGCAAATCGTTTTAATCATAATCTTACATCTCAGTCATTTCTCTTTGAATTTTTAACCAGTGATTTTATTACCCATATTTGGCGGATTTTGCTTGTAATTTCTTGGCAACTTTCTCACAAGAGAATGAACAAGATTAAAACCATGAACAACAAGTGTAAGGGTACTTTTGTTGGATTTAGGCATGCAATTGCATACGAATCTATGAATTAGCGGCTTTATCACACTTATTTGGCGGGGTTTGCTCCCAATTTCGATTTTTCAGAATAAGGGGCTAAAAACGGTACGGAAAGGTGCAAGGCCCGCCATTTAAGGGTGCGAAATAATTCCATGCCTCACAAATATTCCGGCAGCTACTAAGCATGCCGTTAGACAAATTTTTAAGACAACGTGTATATGCAAGAGTTTAACAAACAGATTTGTGTCAATATCGTCATCAGTGTAAAGCACACTAGTTACACTTTTTGGCACCGATGTG
>JAQIXX010002315.1:0-25437 GCA_034700605.1 Willowsia nigromaculata
ATAACAATGGTGGCCCACCACCTGAGCCGAAAAAGCCTTACGAGCTTTTGGAGGGTGTTTATGGAGGAACGAGTGAAGGTCATGGAGGGGAACGAGATGGTCACCATCATCATCACAACCACAATAATCATCATCATCACCATCACCATAATCATCACAGCCACCATCAACAGCAGCAGCAGAGCAGAAAACTTATGGAATTCAGTCCAGCTGCCCATCATAACCAGAATGGAAATGTTAGAGGTGGTGGAAACGGAAGCCAACATAACCATCAGTCTAACGGCAACAGTAACAATTACACTTCCAGTCTCCTCATGTCCGAGAAGGATTCCACTTACTCGAGGATACTGGAGCCGCTTATGAATTCCAAACCAACCGGAAGTCCCAACGGGACGCTCTGCAAACCTTCGCCAAATGCGGCAGACCATTTGATGTACTCGTATCATTAAGTAGATTATATTACGCTGGTAATGTTGCCTATTTTAAAGCACACTACTGCACAATTTACTAATAAATTAAGAGCACAACGTTGATTAAAGAAACGACCAATGGTGGGGTAATTTGCGAATACGACGAAACACCTTTTGGATGCAATAATAACATAATGTTAATATTACAGAGCATTTCAAATGCTCACAGAATTTTTGTAATTGGATACTTTTTTGTACTTTTTTAGGAATTAAGTGTAATACAAAACTTGTATACGTATTTATGATGCAAAATGTCTTCTTCTAAATACATATCTGCACTTGGGCCTTCGAAGTCGTTTTTATGAAGGAAGAACTGCTCAGTTCCTACCAACCCCAGACATTTTTAGGCTCTAGAATTTCTCTAATTTATGTACTCCTAAAATGTATGACCTTTTCTCTTATCGAGTTTATCTATTTACGATACTCAGTTGAAACTATCAATTGAATGTGATTATTTATAGGTGATAACATTTTAAAATTATCAAGTATTGTAAAGGTAGGTGACAAAGTAATGTACAGATTTGGGTATTTACTAATTATAATGTAGTAGTAGCAGCAGCCAATTAGAGAAGTACATGGATTACACATGCAATGCAGAGTCATGTATGGAAAAGTGTGAATCTAGTTTGCTGTATAGTATTGTCATGTATTTAAGGCGAGCTAATTAAACTGTGTATTTATAAAGCTTTCTCCCTGATTCCTGAAAGTAAAATTAAATAGCTGATTTTTACCCTCTCGCTCATTTACCTTGTTCCATGCAAAACTTACGTCAACTGCGAAACTTTTATTTTTTATTTAGTTTAAGACAATCTTTATTTTTTAAAAAAGAGAGTTACTTTAAATCGTTTTTTGCAATCAGTTTTACAATATTTTTGTTCAAGTAATTTGAAAAGATGTCAAACGAAAGCAGGGAAAATGTGTACATGAATGTATATTTTGTACAAATGTAAATACTCAGCAGAAAAAGGAATGGGATGTGGCAAGATGATAATTTCCGAATCTTTGTATAAAAACAGAAGAGTTTATCTACTTTTTCTACTAAATTCTCTCTTCCTCATCCTTCTTCTTCTCAATGATCATTAGCTCAACAAAAGAAAGAATAAATACAGATTATTATTATTATTTTATACTTAAGTAACTGATAATTTTCACACGTTAACTGTGTGGCGCAACTGCTCTCTGACGTGCATGCGCTTATTAACCTCCTGACGAAAAGCTCAACTGGAAATAGATTTCATAGACTCTGTAACATTGATGGCTAAACGCTCTCACGAAGGATGACTTCCCGGAAGAGACCTGCACAAAAAACAACGAAACTGAAGTTCTTGGACTTTTACACCTGAGTATTTTGAGAACCTGAACCAGAATGGCTTATCATATCGATAAGATGGGATGGTTGAGCGGGTGAGAATCTTACGATTGAGCACCATCAATAAATGCAGATGAGTATGAAAGTGTAGAAAAAACTGTAGAGACTTAATCAAAAATTTATATATATGTATTACTGTAGCTCACACAAATATTATGTATTTAAATATTTAAAGTCTATTTAGAAAAGAAAGAGAAAAATGCAAGTAATTTGTAAGATTGTGCCAGGGATTCAAAAATTATGATTGGTATTTATATACCTACACTTCTGTTTAGGTCTTCATTTATTGCTCATTCAACTAGTAGACCCACTTTGCTCACGAAATAAGATTTCTTCTGCAATCATTTTGCTCACTTGAAGTCTCAAATGGATAAAAAATGATCTGGAAGATTACCTAATTTACTTAATCATTAAAACTTGTTGTATGTGGACTTTGTGGACAAAGGATGAATTCATGATAAATTAGTAATTGTGTATGTTCAGCAAACGTGTGCATACTGTTTTTGTGGCGTGTTGCTTGCTATCTCTCTACTAAATATTAAGCACATTTTTTCTTTGGAGATTCACTGTCGTTCTAATTTTGTGCAATTCTAAGCACACTGAAATCTACTTATAAGCTCCTAAATAAAAGAACTGGGCATTAGACACGTATACAAGCACAATGTAGCCACGAGCTGGTAATTTAGTAATTTAACAATAGTAGAAGTTTTATACATAACATTAGTTAAACACATCATCGCATATTATGAATAGTTTTAAACATGAGCACTAGCAGATGAAGGTAATATATTTTTGTATTTTCAAGTCTGTAGGTACAATAAGAAAAAATTATAACAGTTAATTAAATACAATTGGTTAAATTAAGATTGCATGTAAAATGTGTATATACATAGTTTTCAAGTTTTATAATTACTCAATTCCTGACTAAAGATGCATCGATATAACTTATAACTATTGGAGAGGTTTGTCAAGAGTTTAAATGTTAGTTCCTGTAACAAACAAAGCATAAATTATGCAAAGTATATACAGAGTATTGATTATCGTGTATGATATTTGTAAAGACAATGATTTTTTGCCAAAATATCTAGAATAACCTTTAACTCTTAAAAAATTAGCTAGTTACATGTCTCAACTTTTAACAATGTTATCATCTTATTCGCGCGGTCTTAATTTACTGACAAAGGCGTTTTTCACATATTTCACACTTTGTAGTGGCACATTTCCTAAAATACATACTTCGAAACGAAAGCACTGATTTGTAGCGTTCGCATGAAATGCGTGTCTCCGTAGAATAATAATTAATCAATTTCTTTCAATACTTCAGTATGAAAAGATGTCTGGAACATTATGTTGTATGAACAACAAAACAATATGACTGCTAGTATCATTGTTTTATTACCAAAACTTTTATTGTTACACTATCAACATGAACTCCGCTTTTGAAATGTTATCTGCAAAATATTTAATGTACATAATTATATCAATAATTATTTGACACTACCAGTTTTGTGTATCATCACTTGCAAAAACGCCGTCTTGCTGAATACTTATACTCTGATAATGTGAAGAAAAACTCCAAAATTTAGAAAAATAAATGAAGTTACAACACACTCCAAAACTTGAATTCGTATTTTCCTTCATAATAATATATTTAATTTAGCGATAAGTGCATCGATGCCCTAGCAGATTGATCATTCACTTCCAGAGTCAGGTTTGCATTTAAATTCTGCATTCGTATTTGGGTACTTGAATTAAATAAACCATTAATTTCATAAAACTAACGACAGGCATTCATTTGAGGTTACCAGTAACATGACGTAATAATGAGGTTCAACTATCAGTCAGTGTAATTTGTTGTCACGTTTTTTCAGAGAGATGCTTTGGACATGAACATGGAGAAACACAACAACTGTTTCTTAGGATAATGAATGTAAAGTAATAGTAGTCTAAAAAAGTAGTATAGCCGCTGGTGGAAAATCCGCATTCCTTCCCGGTAACCAAGATCCAAGAAAAAACTTCCCGATGGAAGAGCTAAAACCTTCCCAGTATAAAATTTGTGACTTTGGCAAGATATTTTATAATTTTTGGAAAAAGATTGTGGCTTTAGCAAAAAATTTGAGGAACTGTAACGCGGAAAAACTAAGACAAAGCCGTTGACATGTAGAAAAATATAGCAATGCATGATGCAAATACAGACGGACAGAGTATCTTTTCGAATTCATTATAATGCATGATATGGGTAACGAGTTGCCAAAATGAATATCCAATAATCAGTTTATTGATTGATTTATTGATACCGTTTATCAGTATGAAAATAGCATTTAATTATAACGAAAAATTGATAGTTTTAAAAATCTCTTGAATAACTAATTTTTAATAATTTTCATCAAACACCGACCGACACAAAGAAGCCTATGCTGCATTGTGCTGAGGCTGAGACAACTACCACCACCACCACCACAGCGTCGTGGAACAAAG
Source organism: Willowsia nigromaculata (assembly GCA_034700605.1). NCBI lineage: Eukaryota > Metazoa > Arthropoda > Collembola > Entomobryomorpha > Entomobryidae > Willowsia > Willowsia nigromaculata. The sequence goes on from JAQIXX010002315.1 coordinate 4,318, forward strand.
GACGCGAAGGTGGGAAGTGGGGCAAGGCGCAAAATTATGAATGAATGTATACCCAACCCACGACGACACAACTCTCCGCACGCATCCCTGCAGCTGCAGCTCAATACACTCAATGCTTACAATTCTACGCGTTTTTCCAGCGAGGCTAACCCTTCGGTATTCTGTCCCGTCGTTTTTCTGCTTGATGGCTTGGTTTTGGGCTAATTGCACTGAGGCTTCCTCTGTTCTTTAGCTTTAGATTGCATATTGCATCATGGGTTGTTTGTGGATAATTTTAGGATCGCCATTTGCACTGCATTCTCTGCTTTTCCAACATTGCCCAACTGCCCGTCGTTCATAGAGAACTGGATACCCTCACCAACTACTCGTTTACCTCCCTCACATTTTGAATACTTCTCGGGGAAATTTAGCAGTTCACCTTTAAACGTTCCTACCTGCTCATTCGGGTATTCCCCATTTAACCTCTTATCATAGTGAGGTTGTAGATAAGCACTAGTTTGATTGCAGCTACTGCTTGGCCATTTAAATGGGTAGCCAATTGTGTGATTGTGGTTGATTTATTTGCGCTCGCAAGTCAGCTGCTGACGGAGAGAAGTCGGAGAATTAAAGTCGTTTGTTGTTTGTTTACAGTTTAGAGCAGTGGAAGGGGAGACCTGGGAAGGGGCAAATTATGAGTGGGACGGTGTGCTGCTACAGTGGCTGCAGAAAGAGCTACTCCACTGATAAGGATGTGTCCTTCTTCAAATTCCCGGATGACCCGAAAAGGTGCAGCGAAGTTAAATTTGTCTGTTAATGGGAAGTGCATGAAAAAGGTGCATGAATGTTTAACAGTTTGGTTTGTTTTTTAGACGGAAGAAATGGATGCAGCACTGTGGAAATTTGGAACTGGAGAACTTGTCGGATCGACAGCTCAGGGGGAAGAGGATTTGTTCGGATCATTTTTCGCAGAATTCATTTTTGAGGCCTGAATCCAGAACTGCGTTAAATGATAATGCGGTGCCTGTGCTGGCAAAAGTCACAGCTAAAAAGACAACTTCTGCTGCTGTTTCGTCACCAGCTCCTGTGCCTTCGGGGAGGAAGAGCAAGGAGGTTAATAGTGGGGGTGGGAAGACACCAGCAGGAAGTAAGACGCCAAGACCTCAGTCGCCAGTGTCTACGCCCAGTAAGCCTGGAGATGCAAAGTCGAGGAAGAGAAAGATTTCACCGGATAAGGCGAATACGAGGTCGAGTCCTGCGCCACCAGCTAAAGAAAAATCTGAAAGTGAAACCCAGCCAAGTTCTCCTCCGACTAAGAAGTTGTTGGATAGCAATAAGGAGCCTGCAAGTGGAAAGAGTAATAAAAAGACAGTGGTGACCGATACCCCAGCAGCAGATGGGAAGACGTATGCTACCAGGAGGGCGAAATCCATGCAGAGTGGAGAGGATGGGAAAGTTGCTGGTACACCAACACGTCAACTTAGAGGAAAGCGTCGTTCCGAAAATGTTGATTCAAAGTCAGCAGCTAAAGAAAGTTCTGTAGCGAGTCCTCCCAAAAAGAAGGCAGCGCCAGCACCTAAATCACCTTCCCCAGTGTCAGAGAAGGAGACGCAAGAGATTCTTGTGGAAGAAACTAGTAGCCCTGTGAAGGCTCCGGAAATTAAGACGTTATCACCAACAGTTCCTGAGAAAGAAGCTGGAGGGAAGGCCAAGAGAAGAAAAAAATTTCCAGATAAACCGACTGCTCCTACACCAGCAAATGAGCAATCAGAGCCCAATCCAGGCTCTGTATCAACACCTGTTTCTCCACCGTCGCCAAGCAAGAAGGTTGCGGAGGAAAAAATCAAGTCCCCAGACGCTACCAGAAACAAGGAAATGCTTTCAGACACTGTGACGACGTCTACTACAGGGAAGACTAAAAAGAAGGCATTAGATACGAACGCCTCACCTGCAAAGAATAAGAAAGAAAAAGCTTCGGACGCTGTGACAGTACCTGCAACTCCAAAAAGTAAAAAGACAACCCCTAAATCACCCGCAGATCAACCATCACCACCTCCTCCTATCCCTGAGCAAACTCCTGACAGATCTGTCGCTGCTGATGCGATTAGTAGTGTAGTAGCAGCTGTAATTAGCAGCGTGCCACAACCACCAGCTACACCTTCAACAGATAAGCCAGTAACCACTCCGTCGCCCAAGAAAAGGAAGAAACCAGTGGATAAGCAAAATCCTCCGTCAGCTGCTTCACAGGCCAAAGATACCCCTCAATCTCAAGCTACCCCATCATCCCCAACCAAGCAAGTACCGGAAAATAGTGCCGTTAAAACAAATGTGCCGACTGATTCTTCATCAAATTCAGACAAAAGATGTGAAGAGTCTGCTGCTGCTGACGCAATAAGTAGTGTAGTAAATGCTATGATAAGTAAAGCAGCTGCATCTACGCCAACTGCAGAGAAAGGAGCTGAGGAGAAGCCGAAGCCAAAAAAGAAGAGGAAACCTCCTCAGAAACCTGACACCTCTACAACGCCTGACTTGTCGAAAGTAAAAATTGAACCTCAATCACATCAACCTCAAGTTAAAAAGCTGTCAATGGAAGCACTGATGGCAGCAGTTTCTTCTGCAAAAGCCCCAGTAGTCGCTGCGACCAATTCACCAACCCCAGCTACCAAAAATGTATCAAGTAGTGCATCAACACCAAGGCTTGAAATTTGTAATTCTCAAATGAAACCAAGATCCAGACCAACAGCTTCCACCCCAACTGTGGAAATTGTTCGTGAAAAACCGGGGGATGGGGGGAGCAACATGGTTGTTGTGGTTCGGCAAGGGGAGGGTGATGGTGATAACGTCTCTGAAGCGGATAGCTTTGACGAATATATGTACTACGACAGGGAGTTTGACTACGAGCAAGAGGAGGATACTGGCAAGTCAGATCGAGAATTCGAAAGATTTTATGCGTCTCTCAAGAAATGCTTGAAGTTACCTGGAAAATGGACAATGGGAGGAGTTCAGTGGGATCCTCAAGGAAAGAGAAAGGTGATCGTTATTTCAGAACCGGAAATTCCTCCAAGTGGACGACCTTGTGTGAAGCGCTGCTTACAAGTAATTTGAGATATCCAAGTTGAAATGTTGAAATCAATCAATTATTATAAAGTTACTGTCATTTAAATGCTTTTTGTTCTGTGTTTTAGTGTTTCGAGGACAAGTCGATAAGAGTTTTTATTGACCAGATGGACATGACAGATGTGTTCGGAATGAGCTGCTACGCTGAAAAGGAAGACGTGGCAGCACTAATATCCCGAATTGCTGATGCATCATCATGTTTAGGTGTACCTGAAATGGTAACAGATGACCTCATTCACTTCCCTAATGTGAGGAAGAGGAATACCTCATACTTTGATCCAAAGTGCCCTGGTGTGATTCCTAATGATGCGTATGACCCAATATGCACCGCCTGTAAGGATTTGCAAGTACAACTAATGGAGAGTAGAGAGAGGGAGAAAAAGCGATTATTTGATAGACGAATTAGGTATAGATTTAAAAAGACATCTTTTAGTTTTATTATTATTGGGGCATTGTGAGATAATTTGGGATTTTGTGTTTTAGGTCTGAAGAAAAGCAATTTCAACATCCGTTTGGGGAAGCTTTGTATTCGTTTTTCAATGAGCTGGCTGACGAGACTGACCCAACCAAACCGAGAAAAAAGAGAACAAAGGAGACCTTCTTCCGCAAATTTTTGCATGACACTCGATACAAAGTTAATGGAGATTCTGCAAGAACAGAGAGGGTTTACATTGAGAAGCCCATATCAGTGGATTCCGTTTCCCAGAGCTTTCAAGATATTGTGTCCAAACTTGGATTCAACATGCCTAACGCTAAGAAGGTCAGTTTAGAATTCAGAAGTTTGTTTCGCTACTCCTTAACCTCATGTACATGTATTTCTTAAACGGATGTGGTATTTTTTAATTAATTGAGCATTAATTCATTTTTCAGAGACCTTCTGGTGGACTGCTTCCTCGACCCTCGCCTTCTATTACGACACCCAGGCCCACCAGCAGATTATTCCCTGGAAGTACTTCCAACATGCTGAAAATGGACAACAGGAAGCTTTCCATGCCGGTGGAACATATCCTGCCATTCACTCCTGGGTCCAGTTTCACCTTAGATGACGGGCAAGAATATGAACTGATTGGAGAGGTGGAGCCAGCTCCAGAATTTGTGGAAATGAAACCAACTCCATCTGCTCAACAACAGCAGCAATTTGAAATCATTGAAGTTGACGACGAGACGTTGGCAAGATTGGCTTCCTCAAAGAATCAAGTTGTTATGCTACCAGATAATACCGCTTCATTAGGTCTGCCTGTCACCACTAGAATTGATGCTAACGACCCTAATCTCAGCCAGATATTGAAAGCTATTAACACATCTCACGGTTTTAAAGTCTCGTAATGCTAGTTAAGAAGTGTCACAGTGTCAGTAACTAACTTTTCATTAAATGTTTTTATTTTATCCCCAACATATCACTTAGCGTTAGATTGAGTTTTCATCGAATTTCATTTCTTGAAGAAATTTGCACTGTATCATAGCTTAGCTTTATACATTTTGTCATTTCTTTCGTAATAATTATTACTCATTTTAATTCATTACATTTTAAGTAGTATACGATGATAGAAGTCGTAGTCTTTAGTTGGTTAACTCGATAAACTACCTTAATATATTTGACAATTAGCAATTACTCCTCCAAAAATGCAATGAATTTTGAATTGATTATTGCTATCATAGCATATAAATTAAATGTTATGTATTATACCATGTTTTCATTTTAAACTGTCTTTGTATTTAAACGAATCTTTTCGGATGATTTTCTGAAAAGTCTTGGAAAAATATTTTAACAGCGGCAATGGCAAACCCACTCCTCATCTTCCCGTATGATTTTGAATTGCACAGTAAAGGGCTACCAGCTTGAATGTATGAAAAAATTGCCTTAAACAAATAAAGATATAAAATATTTAATAAAATGTCTTCATGGCTTGGTGAATGAAAATTTTTGTTTTTAGTTTCCAGCAATCATTTATGCGTAAAAAGAGCAACCAAGTACTCATTACATGAGTTCATAATTCTTCCATTCTTGGTATGAAATATGAATCATTGATATTTTAGATTTACGAAAGCGGTTTTTGCTCCCAAATCACTACTTCCTCATCCAAATGCATAACAAAATTCACAAGAAATTTTGGGTTCGTTAGTAGTATTGTGGTTTGTTAATCTAAAGGAAGTTGTGAGTTTTTGGTTGGGTATTTCTTAGTTAATGAAGTTACGATTTAATGATCAATACCATATGATTAGCATGGATGATAACAGTGCTGTTTGCAACTTGCACCCATACATAGCCGTTATACTCAACACAGTTAGGTTTGCGTTTTGAGTGAACTATGAGAAAGCACGCAGGGTGAGATCTGCAATCTAACCTCGCTTTTTTAAGTCCCAATTCAGCAGAATTCACCTGACGCAATGCGAAATTGACATCAATATCATCCCAACAATTATGTGCGTATTGCATTGAATATTGACACAATACATATTTGTGTGAAGAGTTGTGAATGCGTGTGAGAGCTCCTCTTCACGACTTGCAGTAATTGTTGAAATTATTATATTTTCTCTTCGATTCAAAGTTGATTGTTGTGCATTCTATGCTGAATGAATGATATGCATGCTGCATGCTGTATGCGGTAAATTGCGGTAGTGTCTGTCTACGCAATTCTGAACATGATGATGGCTGTATTGACCATGAACACAAGGAAGATGAGAAATGAAAAACCTGTAAAGCCTGTGTGAGTTATAAAACTATATAAGCTCGCATGTCTGGGCAAATAGGCACAAAACGAAATCTAGTTCTTCAAATGCAGTCTCATGCATGAATCATGCTTGAAAAAAATTATTTTCATTCCTGTCTGCATCCTCTTCACTCACACTTTGCTACTCCTTCTGTACTACTTTATCTTATAAAATTTCCATTTCGCTCGTTATTATTAACGCTCATTAAAACTTAGTCAGAACTTGCATTCCGGCGTGGTGAGGTGTGAAGCATTTAGTTTTTTAGACGCAAAACGCAAATCTCCAGTGCAGTAATCTTTGTGTGGAATGTGTGGGTGGAGATGGAACTGTGAAGTGTTGGAAATGGAACGGTACAGATGAGTGGGAGGGGATTCGGTCATATCTCTGATCAATCAAAGGAACTCCAGTATCAAATTTTCACCACTGCACTGGAATTGTAAATTTGCATCATTATCATCTCAGCAATTACTCATCTATAAATTTCATCTGACTCACTTATCAACTGTACGAGACACAAATGTAAATAAGCACATGACTGGGATGGAGATATGAGCAACACAATTTTCTGATTGATTTTGAAAGTTTAACAAAAATAAATACAGCCTTGCTTGTTACGGATTTGTTTCCAATCACAAATCAATCTTTTTATGAGCTTGCGAAACAAGTTGATATAATGGGAAAACACGGAAACAAGCATAATTTACAGTCAAGCTCAAGCCATAAATGAGTGTATAGTTGTGCACGAAAGTTACCGGTGTGGTGAATTGGATTTTCGTCCAATTACAAAGAAAAAACTATTGTTCTGGTCAACATAATAGCGTATTCAAAGAGAACCATGCTTTGTAGCTGATAGGATTACATCTGCATGATCAAATTTGCGTCCGAAACGCCTTTTTGCAAATTTCGTCTCACGTTTGTGTGCCTTGCCATTTTCAATCAAATTAGTGAGCGATGGAGCCTGAAATGAACTGGGGACCACTTACATCAGTAGTCAACCACCTGAAAGGTCCCTATCCAGTTGCAGCCTTTCAACAGCTTTGCGGGCTCAGCTTGAGGAGAAAGTGCGATAAGAATGGGAAAGAAGAGGATCAAGTTGTGATTGGCAGGAAGTGGCTGCATTGGTTGTTTCTCTTTGGAACATCCCTGGGAGACGAAACTTTCTATTCAGTGTTCTTCACATTTTGGTTCTGGAGTGTGGACGGTGCCGTTGGTCGGAGGGTGGTAGCCGTTTGGGCCATATGCATGTACATAGGTAAAATACAACTAGCGAAATCAACATATTTGACCTACATTCATATTTTGAATGTCTTTTCCAAAATATCTATTTATATTTGTTCCAGGTCAAAGTTTGAAAGACATAATAAGATGGCCACGCCCAAGCTCACCTCCTGTCGTGAAAATGGAGAGGAAGTGGGAACTGGAGTATGGGATGCCTTCAACTCACGCGATTGTCGGCGCTGCAGTACCTTTAACCATTTTAATTTTTACCAGCTCGAGATACATGGTACCTTTCTTTTAAAAGAATATGGCGAATTTGTCATTGGTTTTCTGAACTGAATTAGATAATAATGATGACTTTCTTGTAATTTTCAGTATTCTGTTGAAATCGGAGTAAGCATTGCTGTAACTATCTGCACATTAGTGTGCCTAAGTCGCGTGTACCTTGGAATGCATTCCGTCTTGGACATCATCGCAGGACTAGCCTTAGTGTTCACCTTGTTACCAGTTGTTATACCGTTAGTTGACAACCTTGATGGATTTTTCCTCACTCATGAAATGGGTGGATTCTCGCTCATCGCGTCAGGGTTATTTCTATGCCTTTGCTATCCATCTGGGGATCGATGGACGCCAGCAAGAGGAGACACCTTCGTGATTCTTGGAAGCGCGATTGGTCTCAATTTGGGACAGTGGATGAACTACCAAATGGGGATCATCAGAGGACCACCTCCATCCTCACCGCCTTATGTAGTGATGTGGCCCACTGCACCGATGATACTGTTGGCGGCGATCCGACAAGTGTTAGGACTTGTGATGGTCGTGTTGTCAAAATCTGTGGCGAAGAAATTGGTTACATTTGTCCAGGCGAGACTCCAGTTACAACAGCACAAGCCGGGCATAGTCACCGAACTATTTAGCAAGTTTTTTGCCTACCTACTTGTAGGATTTACAGTTACCCATATAGCACCAAATGTATTCCGAAGCATGCAAATAGAGCGTCCCACTTTTCACACGGAAATCTAGGGACTACTATAAACATTCCTTTTTGGAAGCTTGTTATTTATTTATTTTTATAAGTTTAATTCTTGTTTAACCAAAAGATGATCTACTCCTGCTGGTATCAATAAAACTATACTCTTTTGCTTATTATTATCTGGTTGAAGAAAACTATACACAAATGTTTGTTAAAAGGGAGACAATGAGGTAATCATTGATTGAGAATGAAATGATCATTGAGTCATCGCACACGCATTAATGAGCATGACGGTAACATCAAGGACTACTGCATTCACTAATAATTACTAATCACCCAGACATGATTTTATCGTTGCAAATTGTATGAATGAAATTTATTTTACTTTTGTGGGCACGTCATAACCATCAGTAAACTTCCAACGAATATTATTTCATAAAAGTTTTTGAAAAATAGCTTGTGCGATTGTAGCCTTGAAGAACAAAGCACGAAAATTGTGCTGAAGTCAAGTAAAAAGGAATTACTACCAGTATTGCTGTTTCTTACACGCATATCGTGTGCAAATTTTACTTTCTCTAGACATTTCATTCTATAAATTAAATAACTTATTTTATTTCTACGTAAAGCAAGGCATAAAGCAAGATATCACATTTACTCAACTCATTTCGTATCATTGAAAGTTCATTTTATAACCTGCATGAATTGACAAAAATCACCAGTTGTTAAGATAAATTACAATTCAAACTCCTGATGCATAATTTGCAAGTATTTTAAAATTCTCAAATTGGCCATCATTCCCAAAACAATATGTAATTCAAGAGCCTTATAAGAAGTGTTGACGGAAATCTTACTACAAGGGTATGCAGATACAAACATTTCCAGGGAAGTTCCAGGTACACGTTTCCAAGCAAGTTGTGCACGTATTGCCTGGATGGATACTACATGCATTTGTAACAAACAATTAAACAGATCCTTCAAAACGGATGCGGGTGATCTTTGGTATGGAATTTGCGACTCGCAAGTTTTGATTGAAGATCCTTTTGGAAGGGGAATCATAATAAAGCAAAATAACTGGATCATGAGCCTACTATTGGTGGCTTCTATTTCTTCTCATAAGTTTTTGCAAATTTTAGCCTCAACATGCAGTTAAATTCTCACAGTATCACACGAATAAACAACACGAATAAATGCCACCCATTCTAATGAAGTCAGAATACTTTTGTTTTACTTTCCGTATTCATTGTTCATAAAACTTTGAACTCTGATATAAAATATTTTTCTTCTTGTGCATAACGGTAGGGGTAATTATGGTATTAATTCTCAAATGTTAATTTTGTTGAATAGTGCGAAAATGACCACAAACAATTTTAAAATTCAATACAAATATGCATTTTGTGACATTAATTTGCATTTTAAAACTGTGAATATTGAAACATGCATTATTTTATACTTGACTGCAATGGCTATCCACAAGTATCAACGTATCATGACCAATTCCACGTGGATTATGTAATTTAAAAGTTAACGCTTGTGGATAACCGTTGGTTCAATATGAAAAATGAATCTCTGAAATCCTCCACCTTGAAGAACTACACCAATCTGTCTATACATTTGCATGCATTTATTTGAGACAAGCGACAACAGAGAACTAAAATCTTAATTCTCAAGAAACCCCAAATTGTTACTTAGGTGCCACACACATATACAGCTATTGCAACTTGCAACTTATTATGATTCAGCTCATGTGCACTTTGTGTGCTTACCTAATGGTCAAGCCAAATTTTACGTTTTTGTCAGGATTTTGCCTTTAATGAAGGTCGAATGCTAAACAAATTACCGCTATGTCTTCAGGTCTCAGACGCCACGCAAGTCACATCTCACTAATGACATCTAAGCTAAACTTCTCTACCTTGGTTTTCGAAGGATTTCACACATGCACTAAGCCAAGCCATATTGCCAGTAAATAAAGGCTATGCATAAATCCCACAAGAATAAGAATCCATTAAAAATTTAGATGAGAACTTCACGATCGTCTAAAAAAAGATGAAGGATGCTGTTCACCGTTTTCCTCAATGAGCCAAGATATTCTTACATGAGGACTCGAAAAATGTCGCTTGTCGCTATCGGTCAAATGTCATTTTATTCATATCAAAGCCACCACATTTTTAGCTATCGGGTCCCTTGCTTTGATGACAATGAATCCCCTGCTTAACTGATCAACCATATTGTTCACAGAAGCGGATAAAAAATATACCATGTTGTTTCCTCTTCAGCAATTCACAGACGATCATCCACACCGACTCACGATGAAAAGTCGAGATTTGAGATTATGGAAACAAACCGTGCAAGCAATAGACTCTCAGACTCACGCAAACTATCACAGAGTCTCAGACTCATGCCAGACCAGTCAACCAAGTAAAGAGCAGCCTGAAACAACTCCGGTTTAGCATAAAGGAATCAAGTCTGGAATCCAGCAAGGGAAACACTTTTGTATAGGCTACCCCCAAACAAAATATTATTCTCATGGAAAAACAAGTTTCATAAGCCAGTTCCCATTTGTCCATCCCAAACAATGCATTTTTATTAATGCAGCCAAAGAACTAAACAGCTCTCTATATACCTATTCACGTATATTCTCAATCTAGATTTTTTATCATAATATTCTCTGGAAAGCAGTCGCATCCAAATTTAACATACACAAAGACTCTCCTCATCTCCCTTTTCTTCTCTCCCTACATCATCAACACATCGTATCAATGACCATGTAACATGGGTCTTCTCACATTGAGAACATCATCAAGAGAAAAAAAGGAACAGATGAGTGAAATAAACAGCTAGAAAGGGGCCTTTTCTCCTCTTTTTCACAGTATTTTATTTCCTCTATAGTTTCCTCCTTTAAATATTTATTTTTTAAATCGAGATTAGTCGCTCAGTTAATTATTCCATCCAGAGAAACCAAATTACATTCCTTCATAGCTTTCCACACTTAATTAAGCATAAAATCCTGTGGCAAAAAGACGATTCCCAAAAGGGAGACTTTTTTCGCGTGACAAAATCGCATAATCGCTTTCCCATTAGAGTTGACAAAGTGCTTTGTATAGAAATGTGCGTGTCTCTAATCAGCCAGCACCACTTTTTCCTCAAATTAGCCGGCACAGTGTGAAGCGTGGATATTGGATTGGAACAAAGAGTGAAGCTAATGAGGAACAAATTTTCCTTATGAAAGTATTTAATTGCCTATAGAAAAGAGCAGTGAGTGATAAAAAGTGTGAGAGTTGTGACTTAAAATTGTCAAAAGTTTGAGCAAACAAAGGTGTCACACGCCGATGATTAGTACATGAGATATGTATGATAACTGTGAAATTTTATCACACATCACCACTTGATACTCTCTCGCATTTTGCTCACTAATTCTTATAACATGCAAGGCTGGCCACTGATATGATGGTGGCAACTGGACAAAACGTCTACAGATATGGTATCCCACGGAATACACGAGAACAATAGAAGATATAGCATTTTGGATTGCAATGATTGCATCAACAACCCTTTCGTAAGTTTAGCTCGTTCCCTACCAAGTTAACTGTATGTGCATGAGTGGATGTGCTTCAACTTAATCAAGAGGTCATCACTATACAGTATTTTTTGTTGTCGTCACAGAAGAATCATCCCTCTCATTATTCTCGATTTCCATACAGCTTCTCTCTCTCTCTCCCTCGAAATATAATATTCATCCAATCCAGACCGTTTTGAGCTTATTGGAGGAGAAGGAGACAAAATCACATGCGGATAATTAGAGCAGTATTATCTTTCCATTTGTTTTTCACAGACGTGAACAAAACTGCGATCAAGACAAGAGAGCACCTTTCAGCAGCAGAATAGAAGAGAGTGCAGTGCACCAGATAAAGTTACAGTTAACACAACAAATTTATGAGCCAATTTTAGAGTGTGAATAGAGAGTAGCGAGATATGTCACAATATTAAGATATTTGTTCAAATTAAATGCATACACAATAAGTACTTAGTAATGTTTGGCAGAGATACTGCTTTTAAGAATGCTAGCATTTATGTATGCCACACGAATAAGTGATTGGTTTGTGCTTTAACCCTTTCTTTTATTATTCAGTATTGAATATTTTTATCCGCTAAATGTTTTCAACTGACTGAAGTGTATGGGAATCAGATTAAATGTTTTACAGACATTGATTTGACAATCAAGAGATTTGTCGAGAGTTTAAAAACATTACGTGAGGTTCAAAAGAGTATGAATGACTGTCATTTTTTAAAGTTTGCATGATGAGCATTATTTGAGTGTAAGCCGAAATATCTGGACATTTACTGTTATTTTTTATTAACGTTTTTAAGTTCTTATCCTCGAGTCTTATGACAAATAGACTGTCTTGTTGGATAATTATCGTTTTTATTGCTGCTAGTGAGCAAGTCTTTGGGAAAATATATTCAAAAACGACTTTTTTCCACTTGAACAATTTTTGTCCTTTATAATTTCAGTGTAATGAATAGAAATTGAGTGATTTGTGAAAAATTATTGAACTATTGTAGCTCTCTCAAGTTTGATTAAACGTTTTTGTTAAACATTTCATTCCACGTACGAGTCATTTTTGGATTGCCAGTAATTTGCTCAGGAGCTTTGGATTTGGGATCCAGAGTCCCGAAAACTTCAAGACGATTAAGGATAACAGATAGAATTTATATTTGCTAATTGTTGCATTCTCAAAGGAACCATGTCTGCTTCAGCGGTAAGTCAAATTTTGAAACGTGATTATGCATGTGTAATCCTAATTAACAGTATTTGCTGTTGCTTGAAATTTATTTTCGTAGGTCGCATCACGCGCTTTCAAACTTTTTGCTTAGATTTTCAATATCGGTTTCGCTTCTCGTTGATATTTATTATTACAATTTTGGGTTGAGTGTTTTACAAAGAAAGCAATAATTTGTGTACCAATTTATGAAGCTGATAAAAAAATTACAGTAGTTCCAAAATGTCAAATCAATTATGCAACAAGCTTCATAGAAGTCGTGTGTTTTATTTCTGGGTATGGAAGAGGCTTTTGCGGATTCTCGGTAAACTCCTGTTGCAATTGTTTGCTGTACCAAGAGACATCGCACCACTTGCCAAATTTATTTCCATAATTTTTCCACGTGCCCACCAGCTGGAAGCCTAATCGCTTGTGGAATGCCATGCTTCCTTCATTGTCTCCGGAAATTATTGCTAATGCTTGGAAGTAACCCTGCTGGGAAAGGATTGAGCACAACTGGTTGTACAGAATTGCACCGACACCTTGACCTCTGAAGGATTCTGACACGTAAATCCCTGTCTCTGCCACCCATTGATAGCCTTCGCGGTCACGATGCCTCGAAGCGTAGGCATAGCCAGCGATGGAAGGACTTCCGTTTTCATTTTCACCGCAGCCGAGGGCTTCACAAATCAACCAAGGAAAATGATTTTGGGTGCTTTGAATCCTTCGCTTTATTTCCGCTTCCGTTGGAACATCAAACTCCAATGAGGTGATTGCGTGAGTTATGAATGGAGAATAAATGGAGAGAATTCCCTCGGCATCTGTCCACATTTGCGTCCCGAACCCGGAAGCGCGTCTTCGAATTCAAATGTCTAAGTTGATTGGCATACACACAAAAATTAAGGGTTCTCAGAAGGTTTCAATTAATAATGGAGAACTACATCTATGTCATATTAATACGTATTCCAAAGCTTAGTACGACTAGCTATGTCTACTCACGGCATTTCTTCTTTTTGGAAGTAAGCTTTTAGTTTGTTACAATAACTCGTGAAGTTGAGTAAAATTTTTTGTTCGCACCATTTGCACAAAAAGCTGTGCACTTATTTATGTAATCACGTTGCAATCTGCAATCCAGGAAGCACCTAAAATCATGTTGCAGTACACCTTTGAATCAGAAAACTGCAACTGATGGATGGCGTATATTTCATGAATGTTATGAGATGCAGATCTTTCTAAATATCCTCATCAAGTACGTGGGCACGCTGTATCACGAATCTACTGGAATTTTGCATTTGGAATGCTTGTGATTAGAGTTGTTTGTATAAAGCATACACATTAATCCAAACTGAATGGACAATGGGTTCATTATGTATTGTTCCAGTAATTCGATAGTTTCTTGTAGTTGCTCTGTGTTCACTCAGATTGAGCAACTTTCCATCAGTGACAGGAATGGAGCAGTGGTTGGTTAACGAGTTGGTTCATTGAATCGCGTTAATTAAAAATAAATTGCATTGTAATGCTACTTACGAACATCAGCATTTTATGTTGTCGCCTCTGTCTACCGCGTCACTATATTATAGTTTATTAGCAACCTTGAAAATGCCTGGGAGCTTTGATCATTTCGATCCACTCATCATCTACTGCATGTTACGATAAGCAATAAACTGAACTGCTTGAAAAGCCGTTTTATCCTCGTCATCATCAGCATCAAAATCTGGTTTGTTGTGCAACAGCCTATTCCACACGCCTTTGTTACATCTCAAAGGCATTTAAAGCTCCAGTTTATTATTTCATTTCTACCAAAGGCTATTAATTCATTAATATGGATTAAAATTAATAAGAAGACAGCACGTCAATCAACCATCTCGCTTGGATGACTTATTTTATGCTACAATTTGCCCACGGAGATTTCCAAGTGATGATGGTCATTATATAGGCAGCTAAGTTGTGTGGGCTTCTTCTCCTTTGTTATTATCATGTTAAGGGAGTTGGCTTTCTGAAGACGAAAAAAAACTTTCCAGAAACAGGACTGCAGTGACGTGACAGCAAAAACAAACATTGGAAGAAGCAGAGAGTGAATAATTTATACTGTGTGGTTGAATGTATGCTTATAAATAGTTGAATGCGCGCATTCCAGACACCAGTTTCTCTTCTCACTCGACAACAACAGGTTTCATAAAATTTATTTAGCCGAAAGGATTACAACCCACAGATTTATGGCCAGCCACCAAACAAGATGATAATAATAATGATTGATACTAGTGGGTACTGTCATTTAGTGAAATGGAGAGGAAAAGGTTGGCATTCTGAGGAGATCCTGCTGTTTTAATCATTCTCAACCAATTTACCATTTTTGTCTCCTCATTAGCGCGTTCTCTCTTTCTCCATTTTGTGTCAATGCAAGAATTTTCCCTTTGCCACCTGGAGACTTTCTTGCTACTTGAATTATAGTAATGCATGCAAAAATACACAACTTATCTTTATATTTTCTCACAAAATTCAAAAGTGAAAGTGAACCACTTTCTCCACAAGAGTATAGTGTATTTACTCGGCGCACACAAAATTATTATGGCTTATGAAATAATTTATGATGAAACTATACGAATGAAAATAGTATATCATATTTATTTATTGTGTGGAGAGCACTAAAAATCCACTTTCATTCCATCTCCTTAATTCACTACTAAAAACTTGATCAACTCTAACGAGTGGAACGGAGTGCATTTTCAAAGAGAGAAGTGATGTCATTGTCCAAATTATATTTTATGGCCATGTTTGGCTTCAAACGACATACACATACCATACTACCACCATCATGAGTACATGAGTCACTTTCATTCTTCTTCTATTTTAGCGTATTAAGCAATTCAATTCATTATCTCGTGACTGAAATGAAAACAGAGTGGCTCTGACCTTTTTATTTTGGCTAGTGTATGCCAGTGCGGTGCGGAAAGAGCAGAAAAGGATTAATAATAAGAGCGCAGCATGATCCCGTTGAAAATGTGACTCACTTCATGAAAAATGATGGTGCTATATGTGCTCTGCTGAGGTTTTCGAATACCAAGTGGGAAATTGCCTTTGGACAAAGTATCTCGAGATAGAATGTGTAAAAAATTATAAAGGAACTTTTGTATTAAACCAGCTTGAAAAGGTTACTCGCTTAAATGTTGCAACGCTTTATACCTACTAAAGAAATGAATGCATGCACAAAATCACAAGTAAAAATATACAGTCAGTGCGTTGCTCTACACTAGTGGCTTTAGCGTAAACGGAATTCATTATCAGTTCCGCCAAGATGTTCCGCCAGTTGCCTATATTCCGGTGATGGTGTGATCATTTCTTAATTTTTTCTCCTTTCACCATTCACCCTGGATAAGAAAGTGTGTATAAGTTTATACAGACGAAGGGAAAATAGCTTCCGGTTTCCACTTTGCTTGAAAGTTTTATGCTTTCAAAGTCAATAAAAATGTCATCGTTTCAGTATGACTACCGGAGAGAGAGAGAGAAGATCATAGTCGGGGCTATAATGCTGAATCTCTTGGGAGGAAGTAGTGCTCCACGCATGAAAAGTACTTTGTCGTGGTATGGCAGTCACATTTTAATTTTTAACGAGCATAGAGATAAAGGGAAGGTGTGTCATAATAGAAGTTGGTCTTACACACATTGCACCAATTTTTTGCAGATGGCAAAAAGTTGGCCAAGCCAAGCCAGTAAACCCATTGCAGAATGAATCACAAAGACGAGCTGGGATTAACTTCGTATGAGCTAAATTGAAGCCTTTAGGCAAAGTTATATCTGTTATGTGTAGGTATCTTCTGAGAAATATTTTTATAGCTTAAAATGCTTTAAAAATTGAGAGAAAAAATCCCATGTTTGCTTCTGCATATCTTCGTTTTCAATTAAAATTGGATGCGACACACTGTCTCTTGTCCCATGAAAAAGGAAACGGGTTCTCTTCTCTCTCGAAGCGGAGGTTTTGATCTGGATGAAAAAATGATAGTGGGAAATGTGTACGTGGATGGAAGGAGATAGGAATTCAATGGGTTATTCGATATTGTTTCTTTTCCAGACATGTGTGCTTTCTGTAGTAATGTTTTTATAAGCTTTAATATCGCTTATATGTACTTATATCAGTGTTACGCGATTGAAGAGAATCTTTTGCCTGCGGACATTGAGAGAAGGAGCACAAGGGAGGAGACCAAATGGCAAAAAACAATGAGATTATGTAGAAGAGGAGAATATACGCTTGGAAGCGTTTGGAAGTACATTACCTACTTGACTTGATGTACTACCTATACGAAAATCAAAATCACGCCTTGTTTGGGATAGGACTAAAAATATTTACTGTAGCAGTCGGGCATTCAGGCGTTCGCAGAATTCATCGTGTGTCGATCTCAAGGATGCTGAAAAAACGCGACAAGATTCTTTGTTTTGTGACACGATCGAGTTGATCCAATCCAGGCTGTTGGAGTCAATATTATTGGATTCAGGAGAGGAGATTCAAAACATGCCGGTCTTCAGAGAATTCGACGAGATGAGAATATGTAGAGTAAGGTGAGATGGGTGAAGGAATGTGTGCATTAGGTTGATAGTTTATTTATACAGAGCCTTTTCGTTTATTAATTGCCACATTTAAATACGATGAAACTCAAGCATACTTCCATATTTTCTTTGCTACCTGATACTTTTATGAATCAGCAAGATCTAAATTTTATTATACAATGTTCCACAATTGTATATATAATAAAATTAGTCATTTTATTGCACTGAAACCAAACACCGTCGAAAAAACCGTTTCCAGAGACAAATACGTCCAAAAAATATAAATTTTGTCATAACTTGGATAAAGCGGTTCTGCATTTGGGAAGCCCATGCATTTTTGTACTAAATTCAAAGCTTACTTTTAATAAGTTTGATGAAACAAGCAGACGAGAGTGTTTTGAACAAGATGAGAAATGTGGGTTTGCGTGGTCATCTTATACACAAATGGCTCAGGTTTAAAACAAACTCAAGTTCTAACCCTACAAACGAGCTGGAATCATTTTCAGGCTATTTGTGATTGATATTGATGTCACATTTTACCTGTTTTTAATGAAAACACTTCAATTGTGCCCATAAACAAAATTCATTAAACTTTCGGTGGAACTTCCGGTTTAAAATTAACCATATCACTTTCAAATGTGACACATTTAGTTCAAAACTGTACGCATTAGAAAGAGGAAGCTTCACTCTACCGAAAACTCAATGAGATAGTTTGATAACTATGCAAGTTCTTTTAAATCATAAGCGAAACGAAATATATGCATTGCAATTTTTCAGAATTTTGGAAAGCAGTTTTTGGGATGCCCTTTTTTGAGGGCCTGTCACTTCTAAGCACATGGTGTTTTTGGACAAAGGAATTTACATGCTAAAACTACAGATTTTGAAGATTAGTTATCTTGTTTAAAACATACAATATCGTATAATTTCATTGTGCTGCAGCTAAATAAAATGTGGCAATTAATAAACGAAAAAGCTCTGTATATGGATGGATGGAATAAAAAAGTCAACTCTTTGCCGTCTCCTAACTCTCGTTTTTGTTTTCGCCTCAAGTCACATGGGTCGACACATAAGTATAATCTATTCTTCAAACATGAAACCTACTCACTGGAAAAAGTTTTTGTTCCAAGGACTTATTCTCACCAAATCCTGTTATGTAGCTGCTGACAGGAATATCCAGATGGTGTGTGGGGTGAATGAAGACTAGAAAGAATAAAAAGCGATTGCGTAGGTCTGCCAGTTTCAGGAAGACATTGCGTTTTTTAACCATGTGTCATTAAGCGTAAAAGCTATTAGGAAGCCGTTATCATGAGGTAGACAGAAGGATTGGGGCACACTGAAAACTTGGTTGATCATTTCTTTGTCCTTTTTTCAGTTCGATTACTGCCAAGTCTACTTTTTGATGCATTCTAACTTTTTGCCCACAATTGTTTTAGCTGAAATCGATTTATCCATTACTCAAGTTGGGTTTTTATGATGTCCAAATATATTTCCTTAATAACCCTTAATAACAAGTGCAGTCAGTTCTGCGATATTTTCCCAAATGGAGACAACTTTTTCTGGCTGTTGTCCAGAATAGGTGATTACGAAATATTATAACTCTTTTGTCTATAATTCAGGCAAGTTGACTGTGCTTTGCGTTGTGATGACATGTGAGATTAAGCATAATTTATTATTATTGTCACATTATAGAAAACGTGTTCTAAAAAAGCGATACGTAACTCATTAATGTAATTGAAAAGTTAGATCTTTTTTCGTACGTAGACGTGAAGCATTGATTTTTTGTGACAAAAAAGGGCTTAGTGTAATTTTCATAATAATGAGTATAAGATACTACTAGTATTGCACAATTCCAATATAATCTACACTGCAGAAACGGGAAATAGACATAATATTCCATGAAAAACTCGTCGAAATGTTTTGCGAGTGGTTCATAAGGATTCTTTTTGGAAGTTATGAAACTTGACAAATGATTTTACACATAGGTATTATATTTCGATAATTCCGATATGCCTATATAAAATATTGTATTTTGAAAAATATAATAGGCACTACCAAACCATAGAGTGTATAGTTCACTGAGGTTTAAGGTGAAGCCCGTTGAACTCTTGATGTATGCTAGGAGCATTAAGATTTCCGAACAAACGCAAAGAAGCCGTAAAACTTCAAGCAGGGTGCCTACGTAATTAAGTAACAGTTAATTACTTGACTCAATTTTTTGTAATATTTTGTTCTTGTACTCTTTTGATCTACAAGTGTATCATTGCATTACTGAATCTTCGTTTTTGCATATCTGCCTATCTGGCCAAACATACTTTCCCCCTTTTGTAGGATTGTAGGTTTTTTTCTTTATTTTTGATGCAATGTATGAAGTTTCATTGTTTTACATGCGAACAAGTACATTATGCATGCACTAAATAATTCAACAGGAGCATGAATAACAAATGTCTGTTAGAAGCAAGGAAAACAATTTTGCTGTTTCCGTTTCCTTCTTCAAAAACTTTCATTTCTCATCCATCCATCTCTCATGTTACTCCCATTATTTGGCTGTTTTCATACTTCTTGCAAGGCACCAATAGACAACACTGTTCTCCGGATGGTGCACATTTGCGATTTATTATGTCGTACTATCTTCAATCTTACCCTTCCGTTTTCACACACATAAACAGTAGTAGAATTACACAATAGTACAAATCCTGACTTGACAGATACCATGTCTTGTTCATTTAAGACAGCAAACCAGTAATGTTCCTCATTCAGGTAGTCTATGATATTTTAATTAAACATGCACTATTAAAGTCAGCAACTCTTTTTATGAGACAAAAGGTAAAAAGTACGACGAACAAAAGCTTGGTTTTGCAGGCACGTGTTGTCAATCTTTATTACGGTTACCTCAGCTTTCTCACTGCCACACAACCCGTTTTTTCTGCAATTTTTCAATGTTTGCTTTTGCTAACCAGATTGAATACATTCTACCATTGGTAGACTATGATTGTAACGAACGGACGGACACTACGGACGAAGTGAATTCACATATCACCAATGAACCGCATTCTTTGAGATAATATTGTTTCTGTTCATATTGCCTTTTTCCTTTAAGCTCAACTTATTGACCTTGTTTTTATCATAATCCGAAGAAATAAAAGTATATCTTCATTGTCAAGATTACTTTGACTTCTCTGCAAAAGTCAACTTTAATGTTGCGTCGTGTCATGATTATATAATATTCTCCTGATCACTCCTCATTACAGCATCCCACATGCATATCTGCATTTATTGTGGCTACCCTACCATTAAAGCTCTTAGATAACTACAATATTTGATACTCTGAGAAAATCGAGTGAAAAATGCGAACCCACCTTTCCTTCTCCATCAAGTCATGTAATCCTCCTGCTACTTGATTACCTGTGCGAACCACATCCAGTGCCGGGTTTTGCTCTTGCTAACTTTATTAGATTAGGAAACTTGTTATCGCAAATGTAATGGGACTTTTTTCAGTGTTTCTAATATTTTTATCATGATGACTTTGGTGTTTGAGGTACTTTCAAAAGACTAGAGTCACTATGCATTCAACAACTGTTGGTAATGCATTTTCTGCTAACAGGTAATACATCTTATAGTAAGGCGTCAGGTGCGTCGTGTCTTGGCTCGGTTTATATAATGGGTTATACAATATGCCAGTTTGAGACATGTGCCAATAGAATTACGTATCATTGTTGAGTACATGAAGGAATTGAAAGCAGTATTTTTTAAAGGCATCCAATTTTTCAGTACCCTTTTTTTCCGGGTTTCGCACCCTTATTTTTCGTTTTTAGCTCCTTATGCAGA
>JAQIXX010002316.1:0-25434 GCA_034700605.1 Willowsia nigromaculata
ATCGGTTGGGTGGTCGGTGTTGTCCACTCGAAGCTTCTTAATCTGAACCCTTTCCTATTGTTTCTTTTAAAACAATACACGGATTACTGTTGTCGAGATAGTGAACTGGCTGCGTAGTATACACAGTCCTTGAATTTGGGGGTGTTCTAGAGACTACATACAAGAAGAGCCAAAGTGGCACAATTAGGTTTGATGAAAAACTTTTATTTCATAACAGAAAATACAAAAATGAAAAAATGACAATTGTGTGACCTCTCATCTTTCAACAAATGCTCTGAAAACACAGGGGAGCTGATTTGTAAACCTCGGTTGATTTGAACATACTTGTTGTAAATCATTTAGTAGAGTCCCACCAAAATGAATCCGCGTTAGTCGTTTCTATATTTAAACATAAAATGCTATCAGCGAAAATTAAAGAACGACACCCGAGGACGTATTTATCAACTTTAATTTTGCCGATCTTTGATCTTAAGCGCATCCTCTAAGCGTTCCGGATGGCGTATCGAATTATATATACAAAAAGTTAAATGTGATTCAGCCAACAACTCAACCCACTCATTCATTCACACTAATTTCGAATTTCTCACACGACAAAGACGGCATTACTTACTCGAAGAACATTTTGCATGCCGACGTGCAAATTTCGATTGATTGTATTCTTTAAATTGTTACTCTGAGGCTGACTGCAAGTTGTAACCTTTTGGGTTGTAAAATGAACCACAATACTATCGTCTCCTAACTCTATTCCCCTCATCCTTATCTAAAGAAAAGCAGCAGTTATGTTTGTTAATTCAAAAAATGTCAACATTTTCACAACAGCATCAACGTTGTCGCTGTGCAGAATATTACAAATACCACCACCATTAATGTCTTTTGTCTGGGTATCATCATAAAAATGATAGGTCATATTTCTGTAAAAGAATGTCTGTCAAGAAGGGATTTTGCAAGTACTTTCGCCACTGGTAATATGTACATAGCATGCAATATAAAATAAATATAAACAACATACTAACTTTACTCCAACTGCCGAGCACAAATATACCGTAGGTATTTAAATGTTTGTATGAAATTACCAGACTGCATATTATTTAGGCATTATTATTACAGCTCGCGAGCGGGGTTACTACAAGTTGTTATAATATCGCTATTATCAGTTGATGTTGTTTTACTTACCAACAATCATGCATGTAGGCAGCGAAGCTAACACCCATTCATGCTTTACCTTTTTTCACTTTCTTCTCACCAGAAAACTTGTCTGTTATTAAAGCAAAGACCAGTTAATGAATGAATGCATGAATATGAATAAAAGAGATGGAATGTATGACAACTTGAAATGCAGAATGCAATGAATCATCAAACTGCAGTTTGCAAATTGAACAGATGTTCATGTTTACTTAATTATGTACTTAAGTACACCATGCGAACTAGTAGTGAGTCTCTGTGTAAAAATCAATTTCAGAGATCTTTCAACTGAACATTTTCCTCCTTTGCGGCATGCAAAGTTTCCTTTATATCCTTTGTTCCTTCCTCAACCTCAACATTTAACTTAAATATGTACTTCCTTCACTCCTCAAGATGCAAAATTTCTACACGCAACTCAAAATGGAAATAATTATGGACGGCTGGCGTTGATAATTGATTGAACAAATTGAATTTTCAAGCAATAAAATTTAACTGATGAATTGAGAAAAAAAATTCGATTCCTACAACCTTAAGAAAAGGCTATGGCTATAGACCATACATTAATCCCAATAAGTAAATTACATCTACTACAGCTACATTTCTTTAGAATTATTGTTTGTGTATAATTCCAGGGGAATCGTAAAAGCAATATAGTGTATGTAATTTCAACTTAATTATCTTCTCTAATATCAATATATGAAAAATACTCAAAACCGAATGCTCATGCTATAGCAAAAACATACCCACGTGCGAATATTTACTTTTACGAACTACCATAAAACAAAAACTTTAAAAACACCAAAATGAACGAGTGTATGAAAACGACAGTTTAACTATTTTTAAATTGTAAGCGATAAAACAAAATCAGGAAATCCTCGATAAATGCATTTGCCATTTATAAATTAAAGTGTTAAACTAATTTGAAATTGTACTTATTCTACAACTTCATTCAAGTCTTTAGGTTTTATTGTTCCAAAAACGTTTTCGCAAATTTATGTATGTTACAAAAAATACAAAATATATGTCTTCCCTTATTTTTTACTAGCTTTCTTCTATTATCTAACGAGATGCATCCGTAGACAAGTAGACACTATGTTTAGTTTGGAGTGTATTTTCATTGACAACTGCAATCCTTTCTTCTGTTCTATGCACAATGTAATTATAAACCTTTTGATTGCAAGAGTTGACTAACCAAATCATGAATCTTATCAATAATTATTAATGAGACAACACACATGCACAACAACAATCGACAATACAATAGGAACTTTATAGAGCAAAAGTAAGATCTCAGAAGAAACAAGTAACTTAAAGACTAAGAAATATGATGAATACAAACAGACATTTACACAAATCAACAACATAAATACCTTGCAAACGGCTGAGATTCAACTGAATAGTCTGTTTCAATAAGTTTTCCAGCAAGTAAAAATGCGCGCTCATCCTCCGACAAGGGAAGCAACCCCGTTTTTTCCATTTTCCTCACGATTTTAACTTAACTGTTGGAGTGATGTCACCATAAACACTATATCCTCCCCCACCACATCTGCTGACATGGGACTTCCAAGACTTAATGACGATAGTTGTCACTCAAAACCAAGTTCTTAGACAAGGAGGTAGAGGAATGTGAACCCGCACAATATTTTAAAAATTATTTTTCCGTGATGATTTTCGAACACAAAATCTTTCAGCTGAGTGATGAGGGGCTGTGGCACTAAACAATCACAACTGTAGCTTCTATCGCACCGGTCACCGTTCGGTTGACCTTGAGATTTGCCTTAATCTTCGGGCTGCCTTGAAAAATGGCCAAACAATAAAGTACCGCACCGCTGGTATATCACAATTCACATACACAAACAAAACATTGGAAAGGCGTTCAGGTCAAATGTTTACTGATTTAGTGACGTATCTCGTATCCTATCCCAATTTCCAAGATCCAAGAAAGGAAGCGTTATTGATCGTCATTGAGAAAAATGACAAACACAGTCCGTTGTCCGTTGGTTTACTCACAATCATCAGGTTTGGCTAAATTAGATATATCACACTGTGAAGGCAAAAAATGAAGGCACTGGTAATCCGAAAAGCGTTTTTATTGCTTGTCACATAGTCACATCATTCGCCTTTAGGCAAAAATCCAACATTCCAGTTAAGGCTTATCCACAGATCCCTGGATGACAGACTAAAATTTTATGAGTTGATTATGGCGAAAAACTATATCCTGCAACCGAAAACCGATTCTGTACATAAAGCACCATGAAAACATTGAAAACTCTGGTTTTCATTTCACAAGATCATAATTCATATTATAGGTCGTTCTATCACAATCACTGGACACCCTGAGAAGCTGTTGGGTGTGAAGTTTGGTGTGTGCGCAGTGAGTGAAAATCCTCTTTATCTTTGCTGACAAACGTTCATTATTTTTGCTCTTCATTGCACACCATTTATTGGATAAGTAAATGCCTATAATTATCTCATTATGATCAAACTCTTTGTCGCTGCTTCTTCTTTCATGTGAATTAAACCCGCATGCTCAAATTTTTGCTACTCTCTAGTTTACTCGTCGAAATTGTGTGATTGATTAAAGCTTTTGTTTAATATGTAAAAATACACCTAACGTACATTTTTTCTCTTCTTTTTTTCATGGAATGATGAAAGGAAAGACGACCACTCTGTGTAGTCTGTGTGTAGCAGTCAGTACTGCTTATATGGAGTTGTTGTGGTCGTTGTGGCTGAAGAAATGTAAAATGAGTAAATAGCTTTAGCAAACACTAACAGAATCCTTCAAGAAGTTGTCGTTAATATTCCTGCTAGTATGTATCCCAACTCGACAGCATACACACTACGACAATACAAGAAAACTCCCCAACAATTGGTATAAGAGCGTATATTGTGGATAGTAAAGTGTGAGCTCTTCTCTCTCTGTTGTTGCTGTTTGTTGGTAGGTTTTAGTCACAATTGAGAATGTCGATCACACAATGCATTCTTCTGCAGATACCACAGCAGCACCACTGTGCGTGTCCGTTCTTTTCTGTGGATTACTGTGGAATAATTACAATATGTATAGGGAAAGGTGGAGCTAAAAACCTTGTGTCGACTTTCTGAAGTGTTACTAACCTAACGTGTGTGCATGCATAAAGACGGTTGAAATTGAATGGCATAAAAATAATGGTAATGTTATCAGTACCAACAAACAACCAGCTTCATCATCATCAGAAGCAGCAGCACCGACATGAATCCCTATCTCGTAGTAATCTGCTTAGAGCTTTTATGTACAAAAAAATGTTCATGTATGTAGCTTGACAAAAGTGGCAGGAGCAGTTAGTAGTGTTAGTTAACTTTCATATGTGCACATTTTCATGTATTACATGCATGTGTACTTATGTGCACGCACTATAGTATCCAGTGTTAAACTACCTATTCGAGTCGACAGAGTAAAATCAAATCGGCATATGTAATAATAATATGCAGTGGTAGTATGAAATGAAACTGACTCAAAGTAGAGAGGAATCATGAATCTCCTTAAACACATCACAAACGATCAACGTAACATGTGGTTATTAACATGAAGAAAGGACAAATCCTTATAGAGAGGCGCCTCATGCATATATAATAATAATATTATTATTTGCAGAGATGTACTTAAATATAAGGTGTATAATCGCATCATTACAATGGACATGTACGCAAGTCTTTTTGTTTCACCTTAAACTAGTTACGCTTGTATTAGCCATAATGTGTATTTTTTATTAGTACTTATAAGATGAGCTAAAAGAACAAAGTTGATTCTCTTCTAGTGTAAGTCATTCTTTTCATCAATATCCCATATGCCAGCAATTTTTTCCGCGTGATCAACTGATCATTTCTGTTTTGCCATGCCATGACGATGATGCGATACGATATATTATGTACCTTCTTGCTGAACAACTACCAACTACTACTCTTTTCGCTACTACCTCTTGTAGCAAGTAGCGTAATAACTAATAACAATAATCATAATGTCCAATTCGCCAAACCAAAACAAGACATACATGGTTATTTGGCAGTGTATGTGCTTTCTGTTGTCTTAAGGTCAAAGGTAACTTATGAGTTTTTCTCTGCGAGACTAGCGAGACAAGATAATTCCTCGATTCTCTCAATGAACTGTCGTTTTTCGTGAGCCGATTGTGCCCTATACCGTATGAAATCGATTCAGCTTGAATGAAATGATCAGAGTAGTAGTGTCAGAGTACCGACCGACCAAAAACCATCATTATGTATCACCATTATTAAGAGACGAAGCTTTTTTTAAATAATGCATGATGACTCCTTCGCTGTCTGTCCGTCTGCTTGCCACTTGGCAATGCATGCATTACGCCCAAAATGACGGAGTCTTGAAATCGTAGATGGGTTGAATTTAAACATTTTTCTACACCCATTCTGGATAGGCTAACTATTGCTGGGGTGAAAGTCACATAAAAATGACCAGTGCACTAACATCAGCCAAAACCTCTATGTATGAAAAAAGTTTTAACGTTTATCTGATATTTGCTGGCAATTTCCGTTTCGCGACTTTACTCCAAAGTTTGTATTTGTTTTGTCTTTGTTTTACAACAAAAACAATGATTATTGGTTGTACATGATAGATTGGAAAAGTTGTATATGGAATCTAATAAGGATTATTTTATCGTCACTGTGCAGAAAAGAGCTTCACTTCACGGTTCATTGGATCGTTCATGGATAGGTTCATGATTTACAAGGAATTTGGCGAACCCGTAAAACATGACATTACAATTCTAATACCATATTAGTGTAGTAGAATTACATGCTGCGTAGAACATGAATTTGGGAAAACTTCTCTAACTGTGGTGGAATGCGTATAGTGTGTCTATAAACTAATTATGCTAATGTTAATACAACAAGAAGGATTTGGGTCATTATTTTTGGGACAGGACGACAGGAAGCATTCATTCATGTAGAGAGAAACCTTTCATGTTCGTAAGGACGATTCGCTGAGAAAATTATCTGGTTTGTTGAAGTTTCACTGAATAAATGCATGTCATTTTGAGAGGTGTGTAACCACACGACTATACGATGAAAGTACATTGCAGTCAAAGTTGCGCCGTGGCGCGACTCCAATCATTGTTGGGATTAATAACAATAATTGTTATTATAATAATTAATAACAGCGCCGCAATAAGATAGGATAAAAAGGATGAGTGTGCTTAGAAACTAGTAGTATTAAATGAAGCTATAATAGTGCTGCAGGGAGGACAAGATGATGATGATGATTATGATACTTTTTTAAATTGACAAGCCCTCAGATTCACCACGTCTTAAGAACGTGCTTGCAGTGAACTGTTAATCTATAAGGAATTAACATTCATTATAAAATATCTTGTAAACGAAGCTGAGAGAATCCTAATCCTAGGAAGATTTGCTAATGCATAACGTTTACAAGTTGACAAGTGGTAAGTAAAAAATGCAGTTGTAAAGCTTGTACTAAGGGATGAAAAATATTCCCATTTGAATGATTTCTGAAAATAAAAGTTGTATTCATATTCTAAATCAACAATTAGTGTAAGCGATATAAATAAATATTCATAATTATAGTGTTCATTTCTGACTAAACAATTATTTTTATCAAAAATAGTTATTTATAATCAGTATCACAACTGCCGCGAGACGATCTAAATATGTGACAACGCGATCAGGATTTTAACGAGATATATGCCTCCTGATACAGAAACAAATAGATATAGGTACAAGCTTGCTATGATTTACCATACACACTTGCTCATTGTA
Organism: Willowsia nigromaculata; assembly: GCA_034700605.1. Taxonomy (NCBI): domain Eukaryota; kingdom Metazoa; phylum Arthropoda; class Collembola; order Entomobryomorpha; family Entomobryidae; genus Willowsia; species Willowsia nigromaculata. The sequence goes on from JAQIXX010002316.1 coordinate 6,964, forward strand.
TTACTTTTGTCGCCTTTGTAATAATTCTACCCTTTTGATTGTGATGATGTTCTATATGATAATATTATGTCTATAATCAAAAACACAAGTCGTTGCATTCACAAACATGCATAAGATCTTGCTTACTTTAAGTATGATAATGTCTCTATCTGATTAAAATCATGCTGATTAAATAGTGGTGTTTGAGTTCTGGAAAGGTAAATATCAGGATTTCATGGGTGAAAACATAAGAATTTAAATTTATTCAGTCTAACAATTGTTCTATTAAATACACATAAATTGAGAGAAATTAAAGGTTGAGAAAAGTTGCCAAAGGATGTGTGTTTATTGCCAAGCTGTAAGTCAAGCAAATTGTTGACAAGTAAGAAAGTAAAGGTATAGGTGTGGGTATCTACATATATGGATGTATGCATTTTAATGTATTGCTACCGTCACAATTGCTTTATTTTTTTCGTACACAGCCGTCTGTATAAAGACTCACAAAATTATTACTTTTCAAAAGTATGAATGAACCAAATTCATGACATTCACATATTCACGTTTATTATGAATTATGAGAGACCATACAGCACATTTTTGTTGTACCAATTATTTTTACACCCTAACTTCAGAACGAACAGACGTTACACCTAGGTATACCTACTAAAAACTTGAGATTTAGGTGATAGAGATATACATACTATTGATGATGGTGCATACATATACCTATGTAATGCAGCATGTAAGCTATATATATTCATAAAGTGCTCTGGCATTTTGATCACTATACCGCTGTAAATATATCCGAAAAGTTTTACAATCACGACTCAAGAATGATTAGGCTATTAAAGTCATCTACTACAAAAGAAAACTACGTGTGCACTCCTTCCTAACTATTAACGTTCGCGTCTTTACCTGATGCATTTATTGTTAGGAAAACTAGTTGATCGATATTAACAGCATCGAACAAAACCATCTATGAAGTCATGCACATCCGAACAATATAGATACAATAAATTTGCCCACCATTGTCGGTTATATCAGCCGAATCTTTGCTTATTCATGATTTTTCGCCATTGGAAATGCAAAGAGACACCATGCATTCTTCATCATTTTGAGTTTTGACATTCAACTTGCTTGCTACGCGGCTCACACACTTTACCACATTTTGAGTGTCTCGTATGTACGAAGTGACTGTGTGTTAGATGTTTCTTTTTACTTTGCAAGATAAAGATAAATGAGCACCTATGTAAGTGTTCTATCGTAATCGCAGTACATTGGTAAATCTTTCGAAGCAAAAAGGATTAAGGTGAAGGTGCATGATGTGATGATCATATGGAATAATGAAATCTACCTTGACGTCGCACGTCGTTGTGTGCGATGATGAGATTTCTTGCAAGTTTTAAGCTCAAGATTAAGATTGCCTTTATGGACCCAATAATATTATGGTGGTATCTAGTTAGAGAAAACATGGGGTTTGCTTTTGCTCTTACTATCCACTTTAGTAATGGTATGACTAACTTTTTTTACTTTCATTTGGGGTTCGACTGTATATTATATTTTTGACAAGAACTTTGTAACAACATGGATTCTTTTATCAATAAGGGGTTAGGTTTATTTGCTTGTGCGAGCTTTTGTATTTAAATTTAATGTAGCTATACCTATTATGAGAGACAGAGGCATAAAGTCTATCATTGCCGTCAAAGCACTTTTTGGAATCGTTGCTTCTAGCAAATTTTGCTTTTGCAGCACTAAAAATTGTGCAAACCGCTTTTACGTGTAAAACGATTTCTTGAGAAACGAACTGATAGATTCATAGTCCATTGTCAAGTATAAAAGGTGACTTCACCCACCACCTTACCTGTGGCTCGCTGGTAATTGTAATGCATTGTATGAATACAAAAGCGATAACTGTGTGCTGACTGACTGATGGTGTGGGCATCTCTATTTCTTGACTATGGCATTGTATTGTTGGGTTGTATTGCATTTACTCTTTGTGTGCCCTACAGAGCTTTGTTACGTTGTACGGTAGACTCAACGCTGCGTAATGTGCATTTTTAAATGATTGAAATAAAATGCATATAATTTAATACTATTAAGTGGGATGGTATATGGGAAATAATGTGTTTATTTCATTAGAGTCACCACCGTCATCATCCAAGTGAGATATACTGTTTTAAGCGTAAACAAAAACCTCTGTTGTCTGCGGTAAAGGTGGTAGTTAACAACTTGAAAATGCTGACTACCCACACAGTGTAGAGTAGCATATACATACTATCATATAAATTATAATATGCATTCTTTGACAACGTCTATCCCAAAATCTTGTTTTCTTGTCCCGTACTGTAACCTGTAACTTATCGTCGATTGATCCACTGTTTAATTTCAAACTCCAAGTGGAAGGCATAATCTGTTACTTATAAATCAAAGTTACCATTATTACTACCTCACCTAAATACATATAGCATAACTATACGCTACTACCCACCCTGAACAACATACAATTTCATTGTTAAATCCATTTTATCTGTCTAGTCTGGGCTTGTTGAGAAAAACATGAATACCTATGCACACAATCCAGTCGAGGTTTGACTGCTTCTGAAATGATTTTTGCTATTTAGCCTACTCGAATTCACGAGAAAATATTTTTCATGAAAGAAAGCAATGCACTACGGCACTAACTGCCAAGTTCAGGAATTGCTACCCGGTAGAATTGTTTGTAGAATCACTTTCCACCGCTTAATGACCAAAACTATGTACCTACATCCAAGTGAAATGTGCAGCTTGGGCTATACCACGGTTAGAACTATAATCTTTGATTAAAAATCTTGCTTCAATAGTAACATATATGCATGGGAAAAACTAGAAAATCCATTCAACACATGTTGTAGAAAGAGAAAAAATGCCACATAGTATGTTCTCCTCAGCATGTAGTATTGATATTTTATCAATATGATACAGAAACATAGTGGCTGGCTGATCTTTGGATTAGCTTACATTTCAAATACAGGAAAGAATATGCAGGGCTAATAAGCAGTATGGATAATATTATATTCTCATTTTCTTTCTTCTCTTGTGACGACTTTTATGCTCATCATCAAAGGAAGTATTATATTATACGAACCCTTTTTGCATATGCACTTACACATCTATTTCTCTACGGTACAAATGACTCTGTCATGATTCTTGGTAGAAATCGACTATCAAGCTGATATCAAATAAGGAGACTATCGGAAAGTCCAAATCAAGATATGCCTGTAGAAGACATTGATCAACTTGAATGCGATATTTAAAAGGGTGTTCTACAACTTTTTGTACCTTTCCTTGCAATAAATGGATTGCTAACATATCTACGACGCGTTTTTTTTTGCTTTCTCACGTACCTACGAAATCTTCATCATGATGAGCCATCGGTAGGTGATCAATAAACGCTGAGGAAAACTTGCCTGCATTGAGAGTCTCAATTTGATACTCAAATTCATAAAACTACATCGTAGTGGTGAGCATAAGATAAATAATGCACCCTTCGGCTAATGTGCTGTTCACGAAAAGAAACCTGTCACGTTGTTGGTGTAGTTTTTGCAGTTTTTTGCTTCAAAAATCATTGATGGGGGGAAATTACTGGAAATCACATTCGTTTTCTGTCTGCTGATCATGATTAAATTGTTGCCCCATGTAATTATTTTTATTTCCCACTATGCCATTTGAAAGAGTTCAGGGCAGGAATACACATGCTGACACAGAAACTGCTTTGTTTGAATCACGCAGATTTTAGAGTCAGGAGTTTGGATGCGAAAGGTGACAATAGTTCAAATAAGTGGAGCATCCCATTGCCAGTCATCATTGCCAGATTAACTCGTTTCTACCAAAGAACTTATTACGCTGTATCAGCAGATTTCACAGATCGCAGTCCCAAATGTTTTAGCAGGTTAAAAATCTTTATAAAATTTCCAACGTCGTAGTAACTTAATTCCCTTGTAAGCTACTGACAGGAAATAACGGTCACATAAATATGCTAAATTTGGCTTTTAGTCTATTGCTCTCTCTGCGTTATGAGGAACACTAAAATATTCAGTAAGTAATGCAGATCGAAAAAGAGTTTCATAAATTTCAGATATAATTGCCATGTGTAAATGTTATTATATCGACTAGTTTAATTTATACGATCTTGATGCTTGATTAAACGATTCATGTTGATACTATTGCCGGTAGCTAGAGCCCAGCCTCCACGAAATTAGCAAATATCCACAGACACCTGCCTTATTGCATGCAAGAGTTCTTGTTTTATTTGTGGTTTATTACGTACGACACATTTTTATTATCTTGCTAGGGGCCGATAAAGTAATGTATTTGTCCCATACGAATCATCTCATCATGTCACAGAAACAACAATTGACGACACGTAATCATACATGCAATCATAGACAAGTTTAACCGATTAGTGATTAGTATAAACTACAATAAAACACAGCGGCAGACAAAAATACTCGTTGTTAACAGAGTCACTTTGTCTACCGATTTCAATCTCTTTCAGTCGTTTCAGAACGTACAACAATGTAAGTGAACAAAAATGTGAAGAAATATCAGTTTCTGTATACCAGAAATAACAAATAATAAAACACACATATAAGCTTATATGCTACGTTATACTACTCTAATACATACATTGTATTATTATAACAATACAAAGAGATAGCCACCAAAACGATACCTAGACTGGTCATACTGGTAGAACAACCTGCTTTTGCCACGTTTTCTTAATAGACATTTTTGGGCCTTCCCTTGACTTTGCTAAAGGCATATACCACACTATCAAGGAAACTTTTGAAGAGTACCAAATCACCGCTACATGCAAGATAATGGAAAATCATACATTAGGATGATCTACCTGCATCTTGTATTTTAATTTTTGAGAAAGATTTTCTTGATGCCTTGAAGAAATTCGTATCAAATACAATAAAAATTTAGATTAATCACAGCGTTTCATTTTTTGGATTAGTCATTTTATTTTATGTTTTAAAAATGTTTGACAAACAGACAGAACCTATTTTATAAATTACAAGTAAAATATTTTTGGGAGGATACAATGCTTCAAAAAATTTACATATTTTTCTTGTCTTTCGGAGTCTCCTATGTATGTTTGTATATAGAATTGAGAACAGTTTGTGAGACCATAGACCAACTTCATTATTGGAGTATGCATGCAGTCTTCCATTCTTTTATAGAATGCACAAAACAATAAATATAGGTGAGGTAACTATTTTCCTGATTTTTACCCTCAAACAAAGCTTTGTTTTTGCTCCAAAACGCATGCTTCGTTTCTTCCTGTAATAGTAATGACACCAACAAAAACAACAACGGGCGTCTTCTTGTTTGCATGCTTTATGGTAGTTTAAAATGATCTCTATTCTTGAGTGTATTTTTAGCGGCTAGCGTAACGCACAAGTCCATATATGTAGTTGAACAAAAGGACGTTGACGCTTGAGACACATGTTAAACGTGTACATACTTTTTTTACTACCGCGATAATAATATCCAAAATTGTTCACTTAAAGAATCAGTGCAACATTTTGTAGTGTTTTATCAGTTCTACTATTAATTCAGTCAGAATATTATAGCAACAGGTGTTTCCTCCATTGCATATTCCATTATCTCTACTTCAAACTCGACTGTTGTAATTTTCATTTAAATGATTCTGTTTCTGTGTGTTCGAGTTATACATAATGTCATTTTATAAGGAGAAAAGAGATGCACTTATAGATTAGTTTTTGTTTCGTCTCATATTCTTTGCTCCCCTATTTCTCCACCTGCCTGTGACAAGAATAATTCGTGGAAATTTGTAAAAAAAAGGGAGGAAAGATAGATGCAATAGTAAGGGTTACATTATCTCATTTTTTCAATGCTGTCCTCTCCTTTTCTCTCTGCTGTAATCTTGAGTGAGGGAACAATGTCAACTACGTGTATTGTATTTCAACTTTGCACACACATCATAATCATACCGTAACTTTATGGGAGGTCCATAATGCCTTTCCTTTAAACCTCAAAACTCCGACTTTGGCTATTGCATGCTACCTCCAATTCACGGAATTGAGGACTACCTGTATGCATGTTGCAGGTATTATAATAGGTGCTGCATTTTTAAACGAAAGGAAGTAGTAAGAAAACATGCAGTATGCGTATTTTCTTACGATAACTCTGCTTTGAGTTCGAATACAATGCTCAACCCTCTAAACCTCGTTGCAGCATTCTTTGCTTTACTATTCCCATGCGTCTGGCATAACCTTTAATTTTCTTATCTTCGTTCTTTTGTCAAACAGAGGGATGAAATGATGAAAACTGCTTCTGATACATTTTCACTTTGAAGTCTCGTGACTGATTGTGAATGTACCATGGCAGTGTTGGCAGACTGCTGACATGAAGACCCAAGAACTTCACCCTCCGTCAATGCAATCATCTTCAATGTTTGTTTTTAACTCTTGCGTTAATAAATCAGGAACATGAATATGCAAAAAAAATCATGTTTCTGTTTCAAATTGGGTTTGTTTTCCCAAGGGTAGCAGCAATAATACATGTTTAAACTCTTACATAATTCAAGAACTCAAAAAAGCACACTGCACTCTACGTTTCATGTAGCAATCAAGTCAAATTTACTCTGGTATGCTCATTTGACAAAAGAAGCCTTTGCATTTACATTGTCCTGGCTTGCAAACTCATATAATTTTTCTTTTGCTTTTGTCTTGAGTCTTGACCAATTCAAAAAGATTACATTTGAAGTGGCGTCGACGGGAATGATACTACTGAAACTAAAATGTTCTATTGCGATATAATATGTAGTAATAGCAGTAATCATATCACTCAGTAGCCCATTTTCTTCATGCACATTATTTTGTGCCATCATCGCAACCATATGGGAAGAAATGAATTCTATATTATCATTATCTCATCAAGCGACGTAAGTCACAATATATGTTTGTAGTTGTTCCTGTGCCTGCCTGCCTACCTAGTTATGTCAGTGATTTCCTTATGTTAAGCCTGAGATAAAATACTTTTTGCATTGCGGAAAATGTGGAAGCATTTTTATTCTATTTTAGCATTTCTCACATGTCTACATAATTTGAAGTGATATCATGAGGACAATCACATTTTCAACCTCTTAAGAAAGCCCAAGTTGCTGTGTTTTATATTCCCTTGTGTACCAATAAACTTTTTTCATTCAGAGCTGCAGAAGATGAGGAGCATTGCTGCTGCTGCTGAGAACCGACTGTGTAATAGCAGAGCTCACTTTATGCAATTTACACAATTACGCTAGATGAGTTGTCTACTTCAGTTCGCATGCCGTGTAAAGCATGCCGCGTGATTTCATAATTTTTTCAGACCAATTTTAGACGAAATAAAATGTAAGCCATTTACTTTTTCTCCAATAGGAAAACGACCACCATCACTTGCAGCAGCATTCCCTAATACTCTCCCTCCAACAACGACACCATATTTCATTCCCGTGATTATTGCATATTACGAGCAAGCATCAACGAAGCAGGAAGACGGTAACTAGATAAATAAAGAGGGATGCCTATATTTAGTTTATCACCACCATCACCACCACCGTGGTGTTCACATTTCATGGCATACTGTGTTTATTTACAGTATGGTGTCAGTTCAGTTGCCTCCTGTCAGATGAGTAAGGGAAGTGGAGGATCTGTAGTTTTTGCATGACAATAATAATGATAATTTTAATGACTTCTGGGACACTAAACACTGTATTGCTGTCAATCACACCAATTACTCTGATATTATTAGACTGGTATGTTAATGATTGTTATAAACTAGAATACCTTACTCCCCCGCTATACTTTCAAAACATGCATGTTCTATACTATTATACTATTATAAAATTTTACGGTTGACGGTACTGAATATACTGCATCAAAGTATTTTTACTGCTTGAAGGAGGCAGAAAAATAAAAATGAGAAAGTTTTGTTGGAATTTTATATTACTGACTGAGAATAAAATTTGCATGCGAATAATAAAAAAAATCATTTCAAACAGAACACAGAGACAACGGCACCTACATTTAAATGAACTACTTTGCTTGTAGAAGGAGGGTAAGTGGATCTGCTGTTGCAAAATAGTTAGCACATGTGTGCGTAAAAGGCCAAACATTGATATAAGCGAGTTGTGAATTTTACAAATACATATCACCTAAATGCATTTTATTCGTTTAGCTACCGTACCTGAAATCATTCGCCCTCTGTTGTTATTGGCTTTATATGCATCACAAAACCTGATATATGTTTGAATATTCAAATTTCAAAGGACAGCTCTGGTCGTATTTAGCCTCTCCACTTTAATTAAATATTCTCCAAGTGTCAGGCATAAATTAACAGGGGGAAATTTAAAACAAATATGGGAAACACTGGTGTGGAATGGAAACTAGCTAACATAATAGTATGGTCCTATTAAGTAGATGTGTGTGAGTAAGATTGCACAATCAAATTCCATCTTATTGCATGATTGTAGGTATTTGTAAACGATATTACATATGAGTATATTGGAGCACAATCAAAAATTAAAATTTACAAAGTCACTAACATCGAATACCAAGAAGTGTAATAATAATAATAATATATGCGAAAAGTGTCGAAAAAAGGTTGTAAAATAATACAGCCTTTGTTACAAGCTTCGTGTATAATTGGGTGGAACACACAACCTTGTGAAGAGATTTTTTTCATGGATGAAAGCAGCAATACAATCACTTTAAGCTGTGGGTGTTTATGCTCATATAGATATTTGTACGCAACACAGCCAACAGAAAGGATTTCGCTAATGATGATGAGACGTTATTGCTGAAGCACTCCAAAAATACCATGAAAAACTCAAGCTAAAGTCAATTCAGGGAACAAAGATTTTTGGGATGACTAGAAATATTATCATTACTATACAGTGAGATGGTGAGAGACAGCACAGCGTATAGTTGCTGCAAAGATGCTAAAATGGTAAAGTGATGATGATAATGATGAGTTTTATGATACCAAATTTAATGTCAAACTTGTATGCAGGCACTAGGTACTCATTATTATTATTAATTCTTCTTATAACATTATGCTTATATTTACGTGATATGATGTTTACAAGCTTATATCCATCCATACATATTATTCCTGTGTATAAAATATAGGAATGATGCACATGTAATACTAGAATAAAAAGTGATGTTACCAAATACCATCAAAACTCCTCGAATAACTGAAAAAGTAAAACTAGAAAATATATGATATTATACAAGAAAGCATGCATATGGATGTAAAATAAAAATATTAATGTCTTATTATAGCAAAAACAACATTATACTCATGAACCTCTACTCATTTGCTAATTCCTTGTTTTTTGTCTTTTTTATTTCTATTTTATAAGGAATGACTGCGTGATGTATAGCACTACTACGTATATCTGCAATCTGCATGTATACTCGCGTCGTTCGTCACTTGTGCCAAAACACCAACCAACACAGATATTTTACCGCGCTGAATTGCACAACGCAAAACTTCTAAATATCTCTACCTGCATCACATGCATGTAGGTAAGCTTCTTTTGTCTTTGAAGTATCATCATCAAAACATTTTTGGCATCCTAAGACCACCGCAAAAAGTAATATTCATACAAATAAATGGCTTTTGCCAATTAGCCAAGTACAAAACTAAAAATATTCAGCGACAAAAAATGGACAAAAATGTGCAACAATTTTCCTTGTGTACTAAGACCTAAAATAACCATAAAACCAAAAATGTAACAGAGAACCATTTTTATAAACAATCCTATCCTTATCGATTTTACATCTTTCTTCATTTGTACTCCCCTTTAGAAACCCAGAAACCCAAGAAATAAACTCACGCAATTTTTCGTACAAAACTCTGAATTATGCATATTATTCTTGATTTCTTTAACAATCATCGTGTGACATCAGTCATGTTCAAGATAAAGTATCTGAATAAATGTGCTGAAATGTTATTATTGAGTTAAAAATAATAAGCACTGCAAGGCACAAATACATATACCTATTATAGATTTGTTTCAGGAAACCCTGCACGATAAAATAGAAATGATCACATACGGCACGATTATTTATTTTGATTACCTACCTATTTAGCATAATGCATACGATGTTCATTGCTCATCATATATTATTTTGTATTAATGAACTGCAACAAAATGCAATTTCGTGCACTGAGCAAAACATAAGACGGATATAGGTAGATAAGTTGTATTTATCTGTACACGATGAAACAAAATATTCAAATAATGTACAATGTGCAATAATAATATGTACCTCGTCTTACACGATTATAGAGCTCTGTGTTTTCATTCGCTGATATGACATGGTATCGGTCTTCGGCTTCATTTGGAAATTGTCTTGAATATGAAAAATAAATTTAATAAAAATTATAGTTTATTAGGATCTAGTGACAGAAGGGCTTTAAAAAATAAAAAGACATAAAGAGATTGACTGTTGCTTGTTTACGTTTTATTGTACAGAGAGAAAAAACACATTAGCATGTCACATGCACAAGAAGAACTTAGAAAACGAAAGAAAGTTTATGATTTTCATGTTTTTGAATTATCAAAGCATACGGTATTTAAGGTTCAACATTACAATAACATGATGGATGCTAACATACTCACAACTTACTCTTCAATAGTTCAGGAGTTAACATGAGTACTTTTCCACCATTTAATGGTCGTGGTTGGTGTACACCTGCTGCCATGTAGTAGCTTCTGTATTTTTATTTATTCGCTCAACGATCATGTTGATGATGATGATGATGATGATATTGTGTGTGATGTGATGATATAAATCTCAAAGAAAAGAGGAAACAGGATGAACGTCAATTAAGTTTCTTCTTATGCTCGCTGTTGCTCCGTCAATTTCACTAAGCCTTTGTACACGAGCTGCGTAATATGAGCCAAATTCATTGATTCACATGGGTCTCTGGTTGTGACCCCATTGAATAGAGCATCATCATCATCCCTTGTGCTTCGTCTCGTTCCGCCTCGCTTCAACGGAGATGTATTGAATGAGTAGAGACACGGCAGATTAAAGAACCAGAGTTTGGGCACAAAGAGCAAAAAATTAAAAACATGAGGATACATATGAAATAGCACGTTTAGCATAAAGATTACACCTGGTAAGTAAAGTGTGATGAAGCTAATCAATTCTAAGGGATCTCGGTAGTCGACAAACCCTACTCCAAACGGGTCCACGGCTTCTAAGAACTCTTTTACTCGTGGGAATAACCTGTCTAATGCTTCCGCTCGCAGTTTACCCACTCTTATGTTCCAGTCGTGCTCGACAGCTAATAGCCCAAAACTCTGGACTGAATCCGGTAGTGAAGGTAGAAGAAAAGTGAGCATAATTATATAGAACGTTATATAGAACTTGTGTTGATACGTTAGGAGACGACGACGGTGTCTTCCATGAAACTTCATCATGATTGCTTGTTAGATAAAGGCACATTTGTGTTAATGAGATATTCTCGAGTTCTTACTTCCGTTTCACCATTGCATCGTTTGTTAAGATGGTATCTTCAATCTTCATTGAGTGCATGCATTGTATACTTGTTTCAAATGATAAAAAAATAAGTGTTTCAAATTCTCGGTTTTGGGGGTGTAGGATTGTTAGTCGAATCACTGACTGGAACGTACCGGAGCGGATATGTTGAAGGGTACTTACTTTGAAAAAGAGAGCTTATTGTTAACTGCAAGAAAGACAAAAGTATCGGTGTTGTATACATTTTAATGAGCCTCCCCAACTTTCTTGGGACACGCTACCAAAATGTTACGAATAAAAAGCATACATTTATTGTGATGCTTTCTGCTCACCATTCCTGTTGCATTTTAAATCATTGTTGTTTGCGTAGATGTGTGCGTGTAATACATCAGTGAATTTGCATACACGTATAAACCTATAACAAGCTATCTAATTTAATTAGAAAGAAGTGTAGTCATTCTTGAAAGAAACTGATGGCGTCGGCTTCTCTGGACTCATTTCGCTGTTTCAAAAGAGTTTGCGTTTTAATGGTCACATATAAATGCGGGAGCACAATTTTCTTCTATTAAAAATGAGTTTAAGTATGTTGCATTGTTGTTTGAGTTGTCCAATCATATTACATCATGTTCTTTCGTTACCCCTTGATTACATTGTCATGCTTCTCAAAAAATAGTAAACAAAATCGACACCATATATTATACACTAGAAACTAACACCGAATAAATCCTTTTTATGAAAACCTGTACACGGTAAAATGTAAAATGTTGCTTTCGGTTTAAAACTTCCTTAATCACGTGAACTAATGAAAACGTCCAGTCCAGCGGGGCTGTCGCAGAGTATTCCAGTGTCCAGTAAAAATTTGGTTTCCTGCAGAAATCAGAAGATAATGCACAAAGAATTAAAACTTTAAAACCTGAAATACAATAGAAATCTTGGTTATTTTTTACCTTGAACACGTTTTAGATTATTGTGAATACTGCATATTATGCATTTATGTAGCTACCAATTCAATTCCAATGTCACTCGTTTCTTTGATTAAAAAATGTATCAGTCAAGGTGCTTTCGGCGTGCCTTATCAGGTCACCAATTGTAGGGAGCCTGGGATCAGTTATGTTTTCGAATCGACGAAGTATTTCATGTAAAATAGGAAACCCTAGAAGTCTTGGCCATAAAAGTTTTGGAGCCCAGTGCATGAAGTGAACCACGATTGGAAAACTAACAAACATACACGTAGTAACAAACAAAAGTACGGGTGTAGAGTAGATGATGTAATTCCAGACTTCCAGTGGATCTCTGATGTCCACAAACCCAGTTCCGTAAGGGTCCAATTCGAGAACGACTTGATACAATGTTCTTAAAACTGGTGGAATTTTCGTCAAAACTACATTACTATTCATTTCGGCCTTTCTGCACACCGACGACCTTTCTCTGACTTTCATTAAATTATTTAAGAATGCAACTGATTTCTGTACCGTTCAACGCTTGACATTTGTCAGTTTCCGTTTCTCAGAGCTATCAAATCTGGTGTAATACTGAATATCATTTACCTAGATCTTCAAAGTACGTGATAATTGATTATGAACATACGTTTGCTTACTGATACCCATTGTCAAATAATTTCCTTATTAACATGTTGAAATGTACCGTTTCATTTTTGTTTAAAGTAGTTTGTATGAGCGTGAATATTTAATCACCTCTTTTTATTTAAATGGAACCACTACTAAATATTAATTGAGCTAGTCAATAGTCCACCTGAAGAAATTCTAGTATTCAGTCAGGAATAAATTTCTGGTGGGAATAGGAATATATCGAATATCGAGGTGCAAAAGCAAGAGCGAATCCAATGTTGACAGACGAAAATAATTCTCCGAGAGATAGCTTTCTCGCCAATTAAATTAGAGCTACTTTTGGTTCCCGAGAGAAAAGCCATAAAATTCAAAATAACTATCCGAAAAATGCAAATATCTCCATAAAAATATTTCCTGAAATGGACAGATAGAGAAAAAACACAATAAATCTAACTACTGGGACTACCATCACCATAATAGGCATAATAGCTCACAAACCATCATGCAATTTCTAATTATTGTGCCATCACCGTATCGATTATTAACAATTTATTAGCAATGGTTCGCTAAAATCATCATTTGAAACAATCCATAATCTATAACGTCGTTTGTCATTGAATGCGCGGAGCGTACTTGCTCATAAACTACATACCTGGTATTCTCATTCAATGATCAACTTTTCTCGTTTCGTTGCTTTTCTGCTTCTGCCTTTTCTGTTCTCTTTTCATATGAAATGAAACGCATGCATGAACACGAATGTAAGCAGCTAGTCATTTGGACAACAAAGACTCGAACGAAAAATGCAAGCTTTCATCAGCTTCCATCCACCACCACCACCACTGTAACGAGAGCATAGACCAGCCAGCCAGCAGCACCAAGAAACAGAGACCATCAACCAAAAAGGCTTGAAAACATGAGGGATCGGTGGTGGTGCTGCTGCCTGTTTTGTGTTCACACATGTACAGCTCGAGAGCTCATCCTGTTTGGGTTCGGAAGAATGTACTGCATCCAGAACAGCCAACAGGAGCAGTGGGCAATACACAGGAACAGAACACGCGCTAACGAATTGAATCGGGAGTATGGGGATATTTTTTTCAGTCAGCCCACTATCTCCACATCATCACCAACTTTTGAACTCCCATTTCATGTTTTCTGAACAATTTGCAACAATGTAGACGCTTTCTTAACCCTTTCAATGTCAGGGTTCATCTGGCATTACTAAAACATTCCATTGTGCTATTCATTCGGTTAGGTGGTATCATTCTCATTCGTTCAAAGCTATACGTGTATTTATATCATTCCAAAAGCTTTCGAACAGGAGACAAACGAGATTTTAACATTCCAATTTATTAAATAAGCTGGCTACTATTCACCGTTACGATTTTTTATTGGTCAATTACATTCCTCTTGTACAAAGATTTACGAGCTATATAGTTTTGTTCTTACAAACACTGAATAATAATAAGTAAGATAATTAAGTAAACTCTGACAGTTAGGGAAGAAGTTTTGACAGTTAGTGAAGATGGACTCGGCCTCGGACACGGAGGAGCTTCCCTACGTGGTGTGGTACCAGTGTCGAATGTGTACCCACTTATTCCTTGATGATATCGAAAAACTATTCATGCATTTCGAAAAGAAGCATGGAGCTATGATTGATTGTGAAGAACTCAGAAGCATTGTCTACAAAAATGGACTTGCCATGGGTGGACTCTCCAGGTAAAATCATTTTCGTTTATAAATTGATGCATAATACATGCAAAAGTTTCCCATGATTAAAAAATGTTTATTCGAATTATAGGTCACCAAAAGCACTCATCAAGTGTGAGGATGAAAATGAGACGGAAACTGAGCTGATCTCGCCGCATCCTAACAGTCTAGGCGGCGATGATGAAGATGAATTGGATAAATCAAGATTGCAACCAGAAGATGAAGGCAATGAAATGGTGCTATCGAATGTTCACAACAAAGAGGATTATGCTGACCAGAACTATGATGAGGATAATGACGGTGTTGACGAGGATTATGAAGAATCTGATTATAAACCTGAAGATACGCATGATAAAAGTTATGTTCACAACGTAAATGACGATGAAGAGCAACTTCCAGAGGGAGATTTCGATTTTAAATCTGCCGAAATAAATCACCAGGATGAAGAATCAGACGACGGGCGGAGTGAAGAAAATACCCAGCTTATAGATCCATCAAAACTGTGCCAAACTTCAAGCCTACAAGACTATGATGAGTATGATGAACAAGACAACCAAGAAGACGGTGACGGTGATTATAACGATAATGGAGTTTACGACGAAGGGAATTATCTTCTCGGACCAGATAATAATCATGAGGCTGAAGACTACGACGAAAATGCTGATTATAACGACGAGGGGAATTACAACGAAGAAGAGGAAGAGGGGGAGCTCCCTGCTTCAGCCAGACAATCGATGAATGAAGACGACTTGAATGATCTAATTTACGGGGAAGAAATGGATTATGACGATGTCGGGGACGAAGATGACATTGGAAATCATGGAATGTACTCGAATCAGGCGAATCAGAGTGGAGAAATTCTGAACTATGGATTTTCCTGTAAATTTTGTGGAAAATTTTTTACAACCAGGCGCGGTGTAGAATCTCATGAGCAGCATCACAAAAGTCAACCTTCACCCCTCATCAGGAGGACACACGAAGGCAGGCTTTTTCCCTGTAGAATTTGCAAAGACAAAGCTTTCCCCTCATTCAAGGATCTGAAAATGCATGTCAAGTCTCATACGCCTGAGAGGATTCACATTTGCAAATTCTGTTTCTGCACTTTCAACAATACTGCTAGTTTGACAAAACACTTGACCATTCACACCAGGGAAAATCCACACAAATGTCACTGTGGAAAAACTTTTGTCAGTGCCAATACTCTGAAGATCCACAAAAAGATTCACACAGGAATCAAGCCCTTTGTCTGCAGTTTCTTCCAATGTGGCAGATCATTTGTCACAAAATCAACACTTGAATCCCATATTCGCACGCATACTGGGGAAAAACCCTACCAATGCTCGTTTTGTCCTTCGTCCTTCACAACGAGCTCCGCAAAATATCGCCACGAAAGGCATGTTCACAAAGTTCCAGAGCCGTCGATTATGTAATTCGAGTTTGCTGATCGTCCGTTATAAAATAGAAAGTAATTGATTACTAAGCATATTAGCATTTGAATAAGCAAAAGTCAAAAGCTACATTATTAATTTCATGATTTCATGTTATTCATCATATCAATTCCAACCTAACTCAATCAAAAGTATACTATGATTGTTGCTGATGAAAGTGGTACAGTGAAAAGATTTTGCTAACAATTTTATCTTTTGGGTGTGCAAATTAATTTTGTTAGAATGTAAAATGCTTTAAATTGTTTATGTTCAGAAAATATTAAATTTTGCTATGCCTTGCCA
Source organism: Willowsia nigromaculata (assembly GCA_034700605.1). Lineage (NCBI taxonomy): Eukaryota > Metazoa > Arthropoda > Collembola > Entomobryomorpha > Entomobryidae > Willowsia > Willowsia nigromaculata. The sequence goes on from JAQIXX010002316.1 coordinate 23,491, forward strand.
GGGCTAGAAACCTTGTAATTAGATAAAGCTGTTGTAATAGGAGTGTATTTTATCATCTAATTAAATAATTGTATTTCTTCATTGTCGACATACATTCTAACTCGTACAATTAAATGTTTTTGTATGTTCGATTAATGAAAGCGACACATTATCAGTGCTATTCCAATTTTACATTCCTTGTATTATTCCAAATAATATAGTTATTTATGGAAAATTCTTAGATTTTTGTTAGTTATCCGAAATAAATCACGTGCGTTATGTAACTTTACGTTTTATTAAATATTATTTGAGATTGTTTTATATGTTAACAGTTGCATTCCAAACTTAAGATTAAGTTGAAACGATTTTGTGTAGTTTTTTTAAAAACAAAGTTAATGATGAACTTCATATAATATTAAAATGGTTAATAATATGTATGTGTAATTAGTCACGCATTAGGTATGTAAATGTAATGTAAGTACTATTGTTGAAGAAACATTTTGTCGATTAACTGTAATACCTAAAAAAAATAGGCATGAAGGACCAATAAATTGTTGGCCAATTATTTACCCGTCACCAGTCAAACCAGTCTTATTTCTCACAATATGGATTATGCAACTTGCAACCCTTTCCATATGCACAAATCAATTTTTAAAAATTTCATGCAGCAGAAGTATCATTTTCATAACTTAATACCGCACCAACCATATTACAAAGAGGTATTTGAATGAGGAAACATTTCGAAATATTAAACAACAAACGATGTATTTAAAACGCATTTTGAAATACAATGCATGTTTGACATTCCATTCAAAACCATTCTCAGCTCGCAAGAATTTTTCGACGTTTTTTTAGTAGTCTATTCTCAAAAGGTATGCATTCTATTCATTTCTGAAGGTATTCATCAGAATATAACCGTATCAGAATTTCTTTTGTTTTGAAGGTTTAAAGGCATTTCGACTATAATTTCCAAATTCTTCAACATTAAGTTTGTATTTAACGAAGCTTCCAAGCTACTTGCTGTTTGCTCTTGTCAACTCCAACATTTCCACATCAAGAGAAAGGTTACGCATTTTTTTAAAACTGTGTGCCTATTATGCAAGATGTGCGTAGAGAAAAGAAAGTGAGAATACGCAGAGGTATACTTTCATACTTTTAGCATACCTATTTGGTACGGCAAGGGAAATTTCCCCTACCTAATCGATCCGAAGGATATATATGTAGCAAGCAGAGGGATGTGAGGGAGAGTTTACAGAGTGTGAATAATAATGTATTCCGTACTTCTGGTAGGTAAAAATATGCTGAGTATAAGCATATGATATGTGTTAGCCTTGCATAATAAACAGATAAACAATTCGTTTATTCACCCGAATGAATATGCATCTAAAACATGTTTTTTTCATTGGTTCCAACATTTGAGTTTTTAAATTCCCAATAACTAGCTGCATTGTTCACAATATTAAGTTTGTATTTTGGGAGATGGAAAAATGTAGAAATGATATATAACTGTACCCTCAAAATACGCATCTCATCATTATTATGACTGCTGCACTGGTGTGCCCTGAAATGTACCTCTAGCCAGCGCTCACCAACAACAGAGAATGCTGAAAGTAAAGTGGAAAGAAGAGAAAAGGGGCTGCTCAAGATTTGTGAGAGAAAAGATGTTTTATTATTCCGGCGAGTGAGTGTATTGTTGTTGTTTCTTTTCTTCAGTCCAAGAAGATACAATGAATGTATGTTAAGAATGAAACTTTGAAAAAACACGGACTCTGCCACTTCTAGAATGCCAGCTTACACTGCAAACTGCAATGAGTTTGGTGTATAATGATGATGACCAGAGAACGAGGAAAAATGCAAGAAAAATGAGAAAATATGTATGCAAATATGGACGAAAAATCGGCAAAATAGGACATAAAATAGGACAAATTTTCGCAAATTTTAGCACTATTTTCTTGTAAATTCCGC
>JAQIXX010002317.1:0-25420 GCA_034700605.1 Willowsia nigromaculata
CAATGTTCTTCAGCTCAACGACAGAACGTTGCGGTACCAGTTACCGCAAGATCAATTAGGTTTCATCTCCTTTGGAAATTCCACGAGTTTCAATTGATTTTCCCGACGCGTACACACAACGGAAGGCAGAGCACTTAAAGTGCTTAAAAATAGAGTAGAGCGCACAAAGTCATATCACCACGCGGTCCTTTTACGAGTGAAAGCAGAAAGCACTTGAACAATAATAACCTGTATATGTGTATGAGGGAAGGAGAGAAAGAGAGTTGCTGCTGATTTTGCCAGCACAAAAGGAACCACCCATATTTCACTAAGGCATCCGTTTTCAATGTCAGTCAGCTTTCCCCCATTATTCCAGTTATTTCTTCAGGGCCATGTTATAAAAAATGAGTTTTCAAAGGCTATTTTCCATCAAAAGTACACACACTGTGTGTGCAAAAGTTTTACACAAGATCATGTAGAAAATACTAATGCTTTATAGCGTTTTCATTGCTAATGTGATAGTGAATGACGTGTGCTTCATGTAAAATGCATTATAATAATTAAATGCCCTGAAGAAAAAAGCGAGTCAGCTTTCCTCGTTTCATTTTTTGGAGAGATAATGGATCACTGCACTGATTATTTCTTGTGGAGCTGTAGCTTCCACAAAGCAGGAGAAAGTATCTTTGACTGAATTCATCTCCAAATTAACTTGTGTGAATGCGGAAGAGCTGTTCGCAAAAAAATCATTAAAAATACAGATCTACCCACATGGATTTTATTATATTGAATTCGTCATGATTTCCGGTTCTCTCGCCTATGAAAAGCAAAAGCAATGCCTTGTTGTTTTCAAGAAAAACACGTTCTATTCTTGACTTACAAATCATTCAACTTTCACCGCAGCCTCTGATATCATTTAAATATCATATGAATTCATATTATCATGCATATTTGAATCATGACGAACCACAATCACGTATGTATGATGCATATTATCTTTGTGGAAACATATTTTTGTCTTATTTTTCTATTGTATAAATCAAGATAAAAAACAAACCATGCATTCACTCGCTATTCTATCAAGACAAATTAGAAATATTTGTTATCACAATGAGTTTCTTATAACAAATATGGCTGAATAGGGAAAGAGCATATGTTTCTTGTGTTCAAGAGACTGGAAATTTGCTCGTGTTCTCAACGGAAATAGGTATCTGTATTTTTGCATAATAATATGTAAGTACATACTTCACACCTCAAACAAGACCATTATACGACTCTATAACATATGGAACGTCAGATTTTCACGGCTGCAAAGCATTCCTATTCACTATCGCTCCTGTCACAACCAATAATTCTAGTCAACAATCCTGGGTTTATGAAATTTTCACAATTTTCCCTCGACTTCTTTCCCGAATGCACACTTGAGTCTTGTTATTTTACTACAAAGACAGTGGTGACAGCAGTTTCTTAGTTTTTTTCTTGATGACAGCCTTAAAATAGAATTTTCTATCGGCAAACTTTAAGCCAGGGATCTGCTTGAAGTGAAAAAGTAATGTTTATGATCTTATCACGGCATGATTTTTATTTCAAAAGTACGCTCCATGTTTCCCTGATGAATTTTTTAATAAAAGTAAATCGTGGAAATTGTCAAACACAATCTGTCTTTTTACGTGACACGACTGGTATTTCATCGTCGTAGGAGAGCTTAACTGCTGACTTTTAAAAGCTTAATAGGAGCGCTGCAACAAAACAAAAATTACGTACAGAAATGAAGAAATTTTAATGGTAAAGTAAATGAGTAGGCGGACATGTTTGAGCTTATGGCTTACAAAACAAAAAAATAATAGGGTCGACTGCAACTGGCATGTACAAACATGTCCGCTGGGAACATGTTTATCCTTCAAACATTGATACGTGTGGGGTTGGCAAAAATGAAAAAAACTTTTCAAACCATTTTATTCTTGGGTGCGATTATTAAATGCCAGTTTATTCGAAGGAATTTATAGCACTATGATTTTTCCCATGGTACTTAATTCCTTCAGAGATATATTTAATTGGTTGCAATTATCATGAGCTCAAAAGCACAATTGATTTCTTTTCATTTGCTTTGATGCATTTTAGATTGTTGTGCTGTTTTTAATGCTATGTGGTATGTGAGCATTAGAGAAGATAAAGTCTAAGACATTTTTTTAGCACAAGGGTACACATGTTGCAAATCATGAAGCTTTCGTTTGTGTGCAAGGAATTTCTGCTACATTGCACATTTTGTTGCTTTGTTTTCTTTGTATCTCTTCTCCTTCTATCTCGCCGTATAAGTAATGAAAATAAACAACGAAATGATTGGATTATTTTACACATTTATCTTCGTACTTGAGCTAGTTTCCCATACACAGATGAAACAGAATGCTCGTATGACAGATGTAGAAAAAACGTCATTGCCCATCACCTCGTTCCAAAAAACATCAAAACTGAGAAATGACACGGGAGCACAACTAATTTACGAACAAAAGATCCCTCGACTCAACAGGGAAAATTGAGGCACTTTCTCAGTCCCCTAAAGAAACGGAGTAGTGTAGTAGTAGCTGTTTGCAGACAGTCATCATAAGAAGTATACAAGCTACAAGTAAACTTACAACCTATTATCATTACTACTCGAACGTCTTCTTGTGCAAACATTTTCTTTTTCCCGTTTCCAACGTCACACACGTGTAGAAGGTCCCATGTAACATAATCCTTCAATAAAGAGTTTCCCCTCATATCAAGGAAGATCCTCCTAGGAGGCTTTATCATTGTTTGTGTTTATATCTCCATGTACAGTTTTGTTTTTCCCAGGCTTCCAAGCATCTAAAAACATTTCTTTGGAAATAATAAAATAATATATAGATTCCCATCATGTCCATGAGTATGTGCTGTGATATGATTTTGTTGGTATCTGTGTTTTTGATGGCCGTGGTAATGGCTGGCAAAAACCGAAGAGCTTTCTTCTCTCCAGTTTTTGATGACGACTATGATGGTGGTATGGTATGGTTTATTACGGTGGTGGTGATCACCTAACGAAAGAAATGGGGAGCATCATGTTCAAGTGAAGGAATCATTCGTGGTGATTGTTGGTATACCACCTTCCCTACATTTCCAAAAAACACGAAAAATATGGAGAGAGAAGAGAAAGTCGAGAAGAAAAAGAGAAAAATATTGAAGAAGCACCTTTTATTTAGTTTTGCTGATATTGACTGAAAACAGCGTTGTTTCTAACTATACATCATAAAAATGTATGTTGACTGTAAACTCTACAAGTTTCTTTGATAAGAAAAAAGTGTGCAGAAATGTACATACAAAAAATTCTGTAGACAAAGATGTGGTCGTGGGAAGAGATAGCATTTACCAATTTTATCAGGGGATTTTCTTTTCACGCTTTTCTCCTTTTTGTATGGAAGGGAAAGTGAAAGCTGAGCAGAGTTGTGTCAAACGAATGTGTGTGTAGAAATATTCCCACTACATGTTATACTCCACACGATCAATATTTGGAAACGGTGCTATATTTAAGACCACTTCTGCTGCTGGGAAGAATATAAAAAAAGTTCTGAAACGAGAGAGAAAAAATGAAATTCTTTTCATTTCTCTTGTTCGGCTCTGTGTTTTATTGTCGTCCCGTCTAAATGTGAAGATGTGAGGTGGCTTCAAACACATTCAGTCAATCAGTCACATCAAGTGGTCGTTGAGGTGGCCGACGTGTTTGCTCTTCATAATAAAAATAAGGTAAAAGATCGGTATGACATCGCTCAAGGAAAAATGGCAGAATTTTCTCTCACTTGCGTGCGCTTACTAAAGAATCTACATTCAAGAATTCCATATTCATGTACGTTATATTGTAAAAAAAAGTGTCAAAACTCATGATGTTCTCATCATGCCAAGCACTTGATACATGATTTGACAATGAAGAGAAATGGGCAATGAAAAATTTGATCATTTATGGATTTAGCCTTGTGCAAAACTCATACGATTTTTTATATCAACTGTCGGCAGTCGTTATTATTTTTATCTACTTTGAATTTATTGACTTATAATAAAACACACTTGGAGTTGGTGCCAGGGCTGTAAAACACTACCGTCAGAGTAGATAGACCAGCTGATATATAAATACTTTTATACTTTTTACCTTTGCAGAGTCGCCACGGTGACATGGAAAATGATACCAAAACGGTTGAAGTTTCACTTTGCTAAAACTTGTCACAAATCCATGCGTTTTCTTTTACTTTCCGCTAAAATAAGATCAGTCTTGCACTAACAAGTAAATGACAAACAATTAAATTATGTATAAGGCTACCCTTGTATGGTGGTATGTCATCAATCATTATCATCATTTTGTGTGCTGTGGTTTAATTCACCATTAAGTTATGAATTCTGTCGTGCAAGACGATATGATATTGTATTAGCAACAAGTTAGATTTATGATTTAGATGCCTTCACGAAAGGATTGGCTTTCTCTTAATAATTATTTAGAGTCATGTAAGCCGTGTCAGATTCAGAGCAGCTATGTAAGCTCAAATACATCATCACATTAATTGGGACTTGGGACTAATGTGTATTGCCAGTGGCAAGAAAAAAAGGTGAGTAGGAGAGGTCGCTATCTTTAGCATACAGACAGACTGAAGATAGTAATAAATTGTGACATTTTTACAGTTCCTTTTTGCTCACCCGAAGCTGAAACACTACTCTTACAGAACAGTACACGTGCTCATGACATAATTATACGGGATGTTAGACGAACACTCCTTATTAAAACTTAAGACAAGAGGAGTCTTAAGCAATTAAAATGAAATAAAGGAAAAAAGAGTGACTCTCTGCGAGTACATCGTAAAATTCCCAGGGGGCTTGCTGTTTTAGCAGACAATAATTAAGTCATAAAATTGTGAAGCACTCCCGAAAGGGTTGCATGGAGAGAAAAGAGAGAGAAAAAGAACGAGTAACGGTCGTCGGTGTTGCCGTTGGGAAAATTTATGGAACATGGTTTATCTGTGTGCATGCGGTGTGTCGGTTTTGCGTAGATGTACGACGTATTTTAGGACTACTGATTTTATCTTTGTGTTAGGTACTACTGGTGTACAAGTCATTGGAATAGTAAAAACAAGTCATGTTTTGTAAGTTAAGTGGTATTTTTATACTTAGAATGTGCCGGTTGTATGATTATATGTGTATATTTCCTCTTAAAGTTGTGAAACGACTTGCAAAATTCATGTGGTTTTTGTTTTCTTTACAGAATGGCTCCCGCAGCACAAAAAGTCCTTCCAATATCCCTGAAACGGGGAAAGAGAGATGGGGAAACTATTATTGAACCAGTGGAACCGACGATTGCATCACGTCGATTTGTCTCATCATCGACAACCCCCAACCCAAGTAAGATTTGTTTCCCTATTTAAATTGTAAATCTGATAAGTGACCATGCATGATATTTCTGCTTTTGACTGATGAATGGAAAAGCCTAACTGAATTGTAACGCTGTCCGAATTCTTTTAAATAAATAATTGCAGATGTGCCAACAACCTTAGCACCCGAACAAATACCTGCCACGAAAGGACCCGCGGAGGAGTTTATAGACAAAAGTGATCAGATTGTGCGAAAAGTTGGCAGAGAAGTTGGAGTTCCACCTTGGGGAATGTATGCAATAGTGATAGGTAAGCACAATTCTTCATCGAAAGTGTACTACTCCCTTATTTGCTATGAAAAGAGGAGAATCAAACATATAAACAAATTAAATTGAACAGCCAGAGAGAAAGTTGTAAAAGTTTTACTCACCACTCATCATGTACATTTCAATGTAAAGAAAGCTAGCCGTTAGCATGATGTTTGCATTTGAAAAATAAAATAGAAGGTACAGCATAAATAGCTGGACAGGCTACCTAAGTCTACTTTCAAATACATCACACCCGCTATAATTTTCATATACAATGAAACATTCTGATAAATTTCATGGGAAACGGTACATACGTTTTTCTCGAGTTTTTGTAGCATTTATTATTGACCACAAATGAGTTGATGACACATAATAACTTTTAGTTTCAACCATATATCAGCTTTACACTAAAAGACAATAGAGTTTCAATGCCCAGACTATAGAAATTTATCGTCAATAGTAGATATTTCAAACATTTAAATATACGATGACCAATTATGTTTGCCCTTGTTCCCGTATGTGTACGATATAGTTGGTCCTTTATAGAGGGCACGTTGCCTGGCAAGTTGGTTCAATTTATGCAAGCGAATGAAATACTCGTGTCTGGCTTTCTTTTATTCATTATTCGATAAACTGACAAAGTCTGCCAAGAAACCATGTACCGCATGAAATGGATAACTTGTATTGCACTCGTTGGTGTAAAAAAGTGATCTGTCCTTTAAAAAAGCTGACTTTAATAAAAGTGACTCTAAGCACATTGTTATTGGCAGCCAAAACAGCAAGATAGAAGAAGCATTATTTTGGCTTGCTAGTATGAATGTAAATTAGGTATGTATAATTTATATTTGCCTGTGTGCACACTTTTCGTCGTCCTTCAAATTTAACCAGAATACATTTAATTGTTTCCTTTGCGAAATTGTATGGACGTCAGCAGAGTAAACAGACGGAACTCAATTGAAGTAGAAGAGACCATTCAAAAGCCCTGCATGTATTACACTGAAAGCTTCCAGCGACCGTGCAAGAACACAAGGAGCTGAAAGTTAGAATGAATGCGTCAGAAATGTGAAATAATAGACTATAGTGAACGAGATAGACATTGTGCCTGCATCCGATTCATAATTTAGGCTTTAGAGTGCCATCCGAAAATTGTCCTCAAAGGAAGTGAAGAAAAGGACATAACATATTAAATAAATAAATAAGTGGAGCTCTCCTATACACACGCTCTCTTAATAGGTACATGTGTATACTAATTTTGACAAAGCAGTCTGTACATCCGCCCACGCATTGCAAACATCCGTCACAGCTTCGTCCATTTTATTAGTCAGTAAGTTATGTGAAGTCATACAGAAAGTTATTTGAGAGGATTTGAGTGAAAGAAAGAACATCGGAGATGCTCTTCTACACTTGAGTACAGTTCATTCGAAAGTTGACAGCATTTCAATATTGAGTGAAATAATGATCATAGCTGGGGCAGAGTGAGATGAGAGCTTTTCCATGCGACTTTTGATAGTCTTCATTTTGTGAATAGTGAAATACCCCATTAATTAGTAGCAGAGGTGGTACTTCCTTTCTGTCATTACGAATTTTCTAGTTACTTATGTGGTCAGACCTTGATGAAGCTGAAACCACAGCATAAATGAAACCAAAATTTGACGGCAGCAAGATGATGGAAAAGAAAGCAGTCAAGTGCATGCGACCATGCTACTAGAACTCCTGCTAGAACTACTGCTATATGGAGAAAGCAGATGAAGTAAATCGGAAATTACGAGCACCATGAATCTAGCTAGATGCCACGTCATTTGTACTGTCGTTGCTTCATATGGCAAAATACTGTATGAATAATAATGAATTCCAAGTGTAAGACAAATGTAAGAATTCATAGCAAAACAACCACCACTGGGTTTCATATTCCAACGACTTGGGTCCACTATAGGTTCCTGTATAAATGCATTATTGCCACGAGTATGCATGTACTTTCTCCTGAGGTTTTCTTTCTAAATGATAATGTTGCTCTTTTTTGCAAATCTGTTCACAGGTCTAGCTGTATTGATTCTAGTAACTTGCTTTTTGTGTATTCGACGATGTTTCCGAAAACGAAGAACAAAGGATGCAAAGAAGGTGAAAGGGGCTGTGGATCTCAAGTCTGTACAATTACTAGGGAATGCTTACAAGGAAAAGGTACGTACAACCAATTGTCCACCAATGCAATGCTCCATCTGTGTTGCTTTATGGCCCAAAATTGAAAATCCTAATGCGTTTACTTTCAAGAATAATACAAAGCGCTCCCAATTTTTCCCTTTTACTCAAAATACTAAAGAATCTATATGTATGTATGGCAGAATCAGTTGAAGACAAAGAAAATTGAAAAATGTTGATCGAAGGAAAGGAAGGAAAACGATGCCTTGTCTCAAGTAAATCGCACAACCCGATACCCAATAAAGTCTTTTAATGTATCTTTTATTATTAGAGCAAGCATCGATTTTTTGCTTCTTTGTCAAGATGCAATACGACGAGGAAATAAACTTTCAGCATGCTCCCCCACATCAACCTGTATTCCTTCAAGTGAGATCAAAATCTCTAAGAATGAATACATACTCCCGTTATGCTTTGTGAAGGAAAGAAAACAATAATTGATCTGATTACAGAATGCGTGCTGACTTTCGGCTCTAGCAGTAAAAAATCTGTATGCCTAATAATATGTTGTCTGTAGCATGCAAATCGTATTAAAAAGAGACAAGGCACTAGATTCTTTTGATCAAATATGCCATAGTGGAATGCACAATCTATTTAACATAACGTTAACGTATGCTATAACCCATGTAATTTTCGAAATCTTTCCATTTCCATTCCAATTCCTGCGCATTCACAATTATCGAATTCCAGGTTCACATCTTTGGAAAAATGTAACTCTTTGTTAGTCTAGATCGAGGACACATTCCGCTTGAACTTGTCGTTAGGTTCTGTGTTGCTGAAAGTGCTTATATTTTCCCTTCTTTTATACTTCAAAAAACTTCCATTTGCAGCGATGTGCATCTGTAGGCGATTGGAAAATTTTCATCATGTCACAAAGTTTCAGTATGTTCAATAATACGTGTCAAAAACAAAAGCCAGAAAACCAGAGAAAGTATTCTTCTCGATTGTTTCGGCGTAGCCTTCCTAACGCGATAGTATCCCTTTCACCCATCGCTTTCATCGCCGCTACTGTCAACGCCAATGATAGCAACTTGCCATGCTGTAGGAGAAATAGTTCACAGTCTATTTTTCATTATCAGGTTCAACCAGATATGGAGGAACTCACGGAAAATGCAGAAGAGCAAGCAGAGGAAGAGGAAAAAGTCCACGTTCAAAAGTTAGGAAAACTCCAGTACAGAGTAAGTCGACGAGAGAAAAAGTAGAATAAAAACGGAATTTCATTGATTGATCAGAATTTTTTAATACTTTTTTTTATTGTTTTACTACTCACTACACTGGGAGTGGTGTTTTTCTTGCTGTAAACTTTGTTTCGCCGCCATTGTATGCGGGCTTAGTTGGATTAGATGGACTAGAACTAATAGAAAAACACGAGTTTTATATGTATTGACTGACAATTGTATGTAGTACCTAGTAGAGTAGTTTCAATAGAAAAAAGTCAGGGATTTAAGGGAGCCTTAAAACCAATAGCAAATAAAGTGGTCCGTATAAAACTTTCCCTTTCTTGTATTTTAGCTCGAGTACGACTTCAATGCTAACAATTTACAAGTGACAGTAATTCAAGCAGAGGATCTGCCAGCTTTGGACATGGGCGGCACATCCGATCCATACGTGAAGGTCTACCTGTTGCCCGACAAGAAGAAGAAGTTTGAAACTAAGGTTCACCGTAAGACCCTCAATCCCGTTTTCAATGAAACATTCAACTTCAAGGTGAGTTGGGAATTATTTCCTTACTATTCCTGACGAAACGACGACGCACAAGATTCTAATCTTTTTTTGCCAAGCGTATTTCATGTAGTCAGTTTATGCGCAGTATTTGCAGATGAAATTGATTAAATGGAAACACATATCACATAAGTATAGGAGAAAATATAGTGCTGGCTGCAAAGAATTACTACTATTTCCCCACGTACATATTATAATGAAAGTACTAGCCCAGCAATTTTTTTTTATAAACGACATCATTATATATAGTTATGTACATATGTTGGGGGCATTAATGCAAGTCGAGGCTTTGTTATGAGGCTTATTAAACTTGTATGTTGATGTGTAAAGAGGAAAGATCACCGGAAGGAAAATAGAGGCTTGTTCACTTTCATATCTCACATTTATTTTCTCTTTCAATCTTCATCTCCGCCTCCACTACTCTATCCTTATTTATATGTGTTCCATTTTTTCAAAAAGAATAATATGAATGAAACGACATGAATAATAGCAGAAGTCAGAGTTCTTTTATTTAACATGTTCTGTTACCAATGCTCCATCTCCGTCTCATTTAATCTTTAAGATAGTTTTATTAGGTATTACTGGACGAAAGATTTATATTTAGAGATGAGGCATGATTTTAAAATGGAAAGAGGCTAAAAAATATTTCTAAAATGTAACTTTACAAAAGAAAATGAAATGGTCTTTTCAAACTGGAGTTAGCTTGACTTCCGGTATTAGTGGAATCCTGTGCGTTGGAATCAGCTATGAAAACGAATGATAACTATTTAACGAAATCTTTTTGTTTTCCTAAAACTGCTCAGTTGCCGTATGGTGACCTCATGGCCAAAACACTAGTTTTCGCTATTTTTGACTTCGATCGGTTTTCTAAACACGATCAAATTGGTGAAGTGAAGATCCCTCTCTGTCAGCTCGACTTGGCACAAACGATTGAGGACTGGAAGGAACTTTCAAGTGTCGAAGGAGAAGGTGGACAGGTAATTATTGAAGAAAATCCCTATATGACCAAGCTATTGAGTTTTAAAAAGTACAAAATTTCCTCCATTTCAAACGTTTTATTGAAATTAATTATTAGATCAACATTTTTAGCATATTATACAGCTTTACAGAAAACGTTTAAATACCCAATATTTTTCACTTTCTAAGAAAAAAGAACTAAACATGAATCCAATCAAGTACTTGTTTGTTAATAATTTTTTAAAGACTTGTCACAGTCTAAAAACACAAGTTTTTCTTGTCTTGTCAACATTTCATTGTCTTGAGTTTTGACACCGTACCCAAGCATAAATTTTACTCTTGTGACACTATCTGCCATTTTCACGATGATTATCCATTCAACACAGTTTCTTATTGTTTCTGTTGACGACAAGGAACGTAAAATTTTTTTGCGGTAGTATCTTATTTTTAGTTTGTACAGTTTTCTATATACGAACACACGCAGTCTTTTATCTGCACAATACTTTTGCAATATAAAAGTAAAGTCTCCGATGAAACATTATCAACTCAACATTTTGTGTCAAAATCTCTTGTGTATTTTTACTGACTGAATACTGATTGAAAGCAAAATTCGAAAGCCTGTAGATGTAAAGGGACTCCAATTTTTGTGCTGATGCAAACCTTCAGTTTTAGAACTAAAGTCACCGAGCAGTTGAAAGAACGAACACACGATATGAGTATTACTGAGGCGTATAGGCTATCAAATATCTACCCTCAAAAGTGTAGTTTTGCATTGATTAATTAACTGTAACTGTGAACGTACCTAACATGATTTTTAGACGTTAGCATATACTTTCTGATATGATCACATTGCCATGTAATAACTAATTGAATTAAACTAATGGATAGACTACTAGTACATCTCATAAATAACTCATTATAAGTAAAAAGCCATTGTTTATAATTTTATTTTAAAAAGCCCTGACTCGCCACATTACTTGATAATTTTCTACTACTGGTTGACGATAATGCTGCATGACTCGTTTTAACAAATATTTTTGTAGTTTTTCGTTGCTAGTTCTCAATACTTTTGAACAATTCGGATTCATTAACAAAACTAATTTTTCTATTCCTTTATGATACTTAACAATATTTTTTTATCATTAAGTTTCTAAACGGAATAGTTAGTTGAATAGCTGTATTTTAAATATCTGAAATCACCTTTGACCTTATTTTTCATACATACTTTAGCATATAATTGATACATGATACTTTTAAATGTGGCATTTTAGTATATTTGCTTGCCATGTATAGCAGTTAGCTGTCATTGCAAAATTTTTGCATGTGATGTTACTCTAAGATTAAAACGGATTGCAAACTCTACTTTTCAGAATTTGCTATTCAGACTCCTCTGCCATGCTAATTGTAACTTTTGACATTATACAAACACTTACACAAAGTCACACAACATAATAATTCGCATGAAACAAATTTTTTAACGAATTTTTGGAAAGTTATGACATCTTTTTACTCCGCCCTTTTGATAGTTTAAAAGAAATTACAAAGAGAAATAGTTTCAAGGAATGCATAAATTATGCAAATGATATTTTCATTCAACTCAAAAGTCTCCTTCCCTCAGTCGCTGGCTTTCTTATCTCAATGTGTCCTTAGATTGTATGATAAATTAATCATTAAAATCCTTTTTCATTCAGAAAATCAAATAAAGAAAGTTATGAATTTCTTTTGAAAGTAAAAACGAAAGGCTCAGAAATTGTTAGTAAGTTTGGACACGTCAAATCGAAACGAAGGCTGAATAAGACAGTGTTAAACAAATGTGTTTAATAAACATACAGATGTGAACTAATAAATTAGTTAACTTGGATTACGTGAGTAGTATCTGTAATGCATAGTTTAAAGTATCTGTGTATGTTTCTTTGCCGTAGAAGTGAGTAATTTGTGTTAGGGAAACGTACTTTTAGTTTTGAATATGACCTGACCAGACTCATGTACAATTTACTTTAGTTCAAGTAAGAATGCACTGACAAGTAATTTTTACTGTTCCATTACAATCTAGCAAAAACATTGGACAAAATCGACAAAATGAAAACAATTAAGTTGATGTTTTAATACTCTTCCTATAAAATATTCCTAATGCTTGGGAACGGTTCAATTTTCAAGTCATTGCATTTAGTGTCTAAACCTATGAGAAAACAAACAGGTGAAAATAAAAATCAGTCTGTAGAAATATTCTTGAAAAACACAGCAATACAATAGGTGTACAATTTCACAAACAATATTATGAGTACAAAGCCGAAAAAGGAAATTATTATTGTAGTTTTACTATATATTTATCATTAATATGTAATTATTATTGTCACAAAATTTTAATGACCCATGTATTATTTTTTCTTTATTTCTTCTCGCTGATGGCTTATGGCCTGCTTGAATGTTCTCCGCATCCATCTTCTTTTAAAATAAAAAAACTGCAATGAAAAACTCATGCATGTCGAATCTGCCCCAACTCTGCCCGCCTCTCGTCACACTTTGCGGATTCTCTGTCTGCTGCTCTGTCTCTCTCTCTATCTATCTCTCTGTCTCTTTATGTATCACTTTCTCTCTCTCTCTATCTCTCAATCTCTATCTCTCGTCGATAAAAACAAAAATTTTACTGACAAATCTATGTTCCCTAATCCAAACTCTCTCATTCCGTGTGGTCCAATCAATCACATAAAACCGAATTGATCCAATCCGATTGAAAACCGTGCGACACAAACACAACTGTCTCTCTCTCTCTCTTAAATGATCATGTAAGTGACAAATATATACTCAATTTATTGTTTTAAACTTAATGTGTATTTATATGACACATATGAAAAGTAAAAGTACAGAAAAATATCATTAAACACCTTTTTCTAATCCTTTGTCTCTCGTCTGACATTTTCTCTTCACCCCTTTCACCCTTTCTCCTCTGCTCCAATGTATCTATTCAAAACTGTCATCTTTGCCTTCCCATAATATATAATCACTGCTTTGTGTATTTACGGATTTATACTGTTATCTATAAAAAAAATAATAATGAGCATGTGTTACTATATATTTAATTCAATCGTGATAAACAAAGAATTATCTATCCAATTTGAGTAATATCTATATATATATATTTCCAATCACAAGTCACACAATTTTTTTCAAAGCTTCTCCTCAACACGCGTGTTCCATGTAATTATGATTAAATTAATTAAATAGATAAATGCGCGCACAATATTGTTATAATCAGCTATATATATACTTTCTCTGCTTTCAATACCGTTTTCAATAAGGCTGTACAAATCAGTTTTTTGCGCTGTCAAACAAAAACCACAATATCCAGTATTTTCATACTACAAGTTATGTTTGATATTCAGTATAGTTAAAATTGCCATTTTAGTTGTTCAAGTGTTATTACCATTCAACAATAAAAACATTTCGCTCCGTGACCCTATTTAAGGTATATAATATTATAGGCAGTATTGATGTGTAATAGTCCGCTGACCGGACCAAACTGTTATCCTAGGGAAATGACAACCCGATTGTTACCTAAAGCAATTATTACCATTTTTCAATTCAGTTTCAACATTGCCCTAAAACGTCCATTGACCATTCATTCCATTATATTTAGTTTTTATAAGCTGAAGTATGATAAATAGTACCACTAATACTATATTTGTCTTCAAACAGCGTGCCCTACATACAATCATCTTGTACCATGATGCCTTTTGAAAGCTTCCAATGCAATATTATATTTGCGTAATTAATTACCATAGATGTTATAATATCTTGTTCTATTTTCAAATTTTTTAAATTATACAATCATTGTCCCTTTTGAGTCAATATCATTATTTCCGTTATGATTCACCGCTTTCCAGTCGCTATTCTTTTTATTCTTCTCGATTTATTTTCTCCAGATGAAACAAAAAGTGGAAGCAATGGCTTTAATGATTATCTTTTCAGAAAATTTGCAATGATTATGGTTTTAGAATGCAGGCACAAGGACAATGCAGTTCAATTGAGGGTAGAAATTTACTTGGTAACACAAAAGATACAAATATTACGACCAACTCCGTCCCCATGTCAACTCTAGAACAATGACTCGATAAAGTACATTCATTTACCAATATACAAAGTTGTTAAGAGTAATCAGCAAAAAATAAAACAAAGAAGCTAACACCTCACGTGTATAAAAATATTATATGATCATACAGAAAGTAGGTAACTGCATTTGCTGTTAAATCTTCTTGGTATAAGGGTAAATTTATCTTCGTAGAGGAAACTAATTGCGATAAACTAAAAAATCATTAACACTGCGTAACATTACTGATTTATAATTGAAATTGTAACAGTTGTAATTATGGAGCCAATCGATAAAGATAGCAAAGGTTATTCTATTTTAAACAACTTTCATCAACGCCAGTGTATTGGCATGGACAATTATTATGAGTTAATGCTTAACAAGAAAGCTGAAATTTCCTGATTTTGTTAGCAAACTTGTTGAATAATTAGCATATTAGCTGTATTTGATGTCATTATCTTTTGGCTCCAATAAAAATAGAGTAAATGAACTGTAATGCAATTAATAACTTCCAGTTAATAATCATAACGCAGACTTATACTACTTACTCTAAACCTCTGTCAACTTTTTCTCCTATAACTGTCGTTTTGTAAAATTTGTCTGTGACTCACCTTCCTCCTCTGCAATTATTACGATGAGAAACACAAAGAGAAACGTATGCGCATCGGGTTTTTATCTGGGTAAGATAAATCATTGCAGAATTTTAATGTAATTTTCTAGGAAAACAAGTTGGGAGACATTTGCTTTTCACTTCGTTACGTCCCAACTGCTGGAAAGTTAACAGTTGTTATTCTGGAAGCCAAAAATCTGAAGAAAATGGATGTTGGAGGTTTATCAGGTAAAAGCTTGAACACATCCTTACCTATCCTCACTTTCTCTTACAATTATTGCATATTGATTGACGATTGGACATTTTGTTACTAGATCCATACGTGAAAATTGCACTGATGCAAAATGGGAAGCGTCTAAAGAAAAAGAAAACTAGTATAAAGAAGTGTACTCTGAATCCATACTACAACGAGTCCTTCACTTTTGAGGTCCCCTTTGAACAGATTCAGGTTAACATCCAATTTCAATTTTTTAAATCAATTATGATAGCACAATGTTTTGATACTAACGATTATTTTTGGTCATTTTCATCCTCATACAGAAAGTAAATCTAGTGATAACCGTTGTTGATTACGATCGTATCGGGACCTCAGAGCCGATCGGGAAGGTGGTGCTTGGCTGCAACGCAACTGGCACAGAACTTCGTCACTGGTCAGATATGTTGGCGTCGCCGCGACGGCCGATTGCTCAGTGGCATACGCTGAAAGAGCCTGATGATGAAAAGAAGGACTAAGTGTGTGGACCACAAGCAGTTCTACTTGATATTCAGGAAAAACAGAAACAAAATCCCGTTTGATTACTATATATCGTACTTTTGCCATGTGCTTCGATTAAGTTATAAAATATGATTTAAATACTACTTCATACTATTTATGCCTACAAAACATATATCATCACCACTATACTACTACTCTTTCCAGTTCAATTATTTAAGTTTTAAGGGATGATTTCTAACCACGAAAAAGAATTCATAAATACGTGTAAAATTCCTTCAAACCTCCCAAAAAGTAAACCAAAAAAAGTAAAAAAAAATCTGCTATACATTTGAGTGCATAATCACTTGAAGCAGCAATTTATTAATTCGTTATGTAGGTATAATCGTGTTAATCTTATATAATGTATGCAATAAATTAAGGACCTATATGTATGAAATCAAGGTATTATCATCACCACTTGTTCAGTCAGTGTCAGACTAGGTTTCATTATCGTGTCAAATTGCAAAATACATACCTCAACTTTTGATTAATATCAATTTCGTGCATATCTTATCTTACCAACAATATTCTTAAAATTGCGGCTGACCGTTCATGCTTAGAAAAGTTTCTCCAACGACAGTCCTTGTAGATTTGACTGTTATATTTTTTTACCGACTTGTGGGCATTTAAAAATCAAACGTTCGTTCGTTCTAACGTTCATCAAATCAAATAAATATTTGGATCAAAGAAAAAAACATTATATTTTTCTTCGAAACATTAAAAAACAAAATTAAAAGTTCAAATTTACTTTTCTCCGCGTTTCAATAACTATGAAGGTCATATAATCTTTGTGTTGTGCGTTCAGTACAATTAAGTTTAAAAAATTATGAAAGTTGAGTAATTCCTACCATTATGGCCTCGATTACTTACTGTCAGAGTCATATTTGTCCAACGGTACACGTACATTTCTGTTATGTCTAAACGCAATAAATTTTAAAGCATTCTGTTGTACATTGGCAATTAATTAAAATAATTTTTCTGAATTCCAACTCATTTAATCTATTGAAATTAAGTAGAAAGGTTTAGATACCCTACCCTATAGCAATCATTTTCATGAGAAGTTGACCCAGTTGAATTCAGATAAGAATGAAATCGCAAATCTTCTTCAAAAACCCAAGCATCCCAGTAGCAGAAATGGGATATGATATGATACAAGAGATTTTCCTCGTGCTTGAGACTTGGTATCTTTTTTGCCTTTATGTACACATTTCACTTTAAAGTAGAATGAGAAGAAGGATCCAGGAGAAAGAGGGTAACCTGAGGAGAGTATTTATTGACTGTTAAGCAGACTAACAGATTTAATCGATACATTATGTCGTATCTAATAGGTATGAAGTTTCATAACTTCTGAATATTTTCTATTCACTATGCATTATGCAATGATTCTATAAATATACAATACCCAATTTGGGTAAAATGACAAGTAGAATTTTATTCAAAACTTAATATAAATAACTTGTACTCCTACATGTACAGAAGTATTAAATCTTGAGTCTTGCATAAAAATGCAAAGTGACTCATCTAAAGGAAAAAGTTCCCCTCAGATACACTCGCCAACGACGAAGGATATACGATATGTGAACTGATGTGTCAAACCAAAGTATTTGGTCCCCATGGAAAGTATTTCCGTACCAAACAAGTTGTCAATAAAATGCAACACAAAGTATCCTCATAGTTTTGAAGCCCTGTAAATAACAGGTATCAACAGTCATGCGGTACTCCCTGATTATGAACGAATGCAATCCTTGAGAAATTATAAATGATTTTCTCGCGATAGGCCTGAATATAAGTATTTCTTACAGATAAAATGCAAGTCAACTAGATTCCTTTTTGTATAATTTCCACTTAATAAATAGTAATTGCAAGTTTGACAAACACATTTTCTTGAAGGATTTTCTTGTTGTTGTCCCTTACATATAGATAGATACGTAGTAATACTTTGAAAAATAGGAATCATTAGCAAAGTAAATTGCATCGATTGGCATCGGCCTATGGTATAATAATTGATACATATATACATACATACTGTTTCATAGGATCATACCATGAAGTTTTGTTCGTTTTCATGTACGATTAAACCTGCAGGAGATAGTAGAGATAACTGTCAAATGTTATAGCAGCGTACGTCTTATAATCCTGACTGTGTGTATGTATTAGTAACTATTGATATTAATATGCATAGCTAGTATAATTCGACTTATTTTGTGAGTGAGAAATCAAACCGTTTTCGAAATTTTACTTTCCAGAACTTAAGAAAAGAACAGTATTATTACTGCTACTGTAGCTCTTAAGTTTGTCGGTTTCTTCTTTTTCAAAATTAAGGCGTTATATACTTAAAACCGTTGTAAATATTTTTAAATAGATTTGAGAAATGAGAAATAGAGTAATAAATCTAAATTTTATGTGAAAAATCGAAATGAAGAAACCTTTGATATGCGTTGTAAGTGCGCGTGTAGAACTGGTTGTTATATGATGATAAATGCATTGTTGAGCCCCTCTTCTAGAATACTTTAAGAATTATTTTTAGCAGAAACTTATGTGAACTAGAGATAAATATCAACATGAAAGACGTTCCATCTAACAAAAACTGTTAAAAATGTAACCAAATTAAGTAGAGATAAGAAAGAGGGCAAATATGTATTGAATGTTATAATGCACACTAAAAATGTTTAAATGTGTTTATAATATTGTATTACCGTAGTACCTGTTTTAAGCGCAGTAGATACATTCCGTAACCTTGGCAATCATAACCATAAAAAGTTAATAAAAAACATGAACAAAAGTAATAATCCAAATTTTAACCAACAAACTGAACCTACGTCGTAATTATCTCCATATTTTTCTTTGTTTTCTCCACTTCACATACTTGTAATTTATGAAGCACGCTCTCAAGCTAATTTTCTCCTGATAATAGCTACTCAACTAATGATAAATTTATAAATTAAAGATTCAGTGAGCATGTTGAAGTGTATTTATCCAGTACCCATGTAGAATAATATGTATATGCTATGACGTTATTATTCTGTGAATGGTTAGATCTGACTTAAGGTTCATTGTCGGGAAAAGTACTGATTAAATATGACCGTGAGTTGTGAGATCTTCGTCTATGAATATAAAATTATTCTTGATAGGATATGTAAATATAACAAAATCAAAATATATACTAATCAATTGTTATTCTTTATTCTGCCTTTCATCTTCGCTTTCACATATCCAGCTCCTAGCCATAACATACATTTATTATCTACCTTTATATATTACTCGGATACATCATAGATCTTAACTTTCACCGAAGAATTTGTACAACAAAGAGTATCTAAAACTTCGTAAACGAGTTTCCTATGCATAATGTTAAATATCGTATGTAACTACATAATGTGTGCACTTGCAACCTTATTCGATCAAATTCGTGCTATGATGTTATATTAAAGTATATTAGGTTATTCAATTACTTACACGATATGAACTGTGTACTTAATAATACGTACTATTATTCTGCGTTGTTTCTTGTTTTAGAATTATATAATCATAAAAATTACAAATAAAACTATGTTCGACGATCTTAATACAATAGTAAATGTACTATATTAAGGTGAAAGTCATCATTAGAGAACCATATAACTGTTTGAACTCCACCGCTCCCGAATCAAAATGAATGTTTTGAAACAAGCAGTGTAACAATTGAAGCATTGCTGAAAAAAACATATAAAATATTTGTAACAAATAATTTCACAGTTATGCGATAGCCCGTCAAGTTTTTACTTATTAATCATAAATTGTTTGCATAATATGAATAACCGTTTAAATATGGTCAACAAAATATTCCGTGTTATGTATTAAGAATTTGCTGTACATCTTTGATCAAAGTTAGTGAAACAATTTACATAATTAAGTAGCTTGATTTTTGACGATTATCACAGCAGCCTCTGTTCACAAGCATTGAACATTTTTTCATCCGAAATTCACACTTAAAACTACTCTCCCTCCTTTACTCAGTAAACTGCAAATCAGAAAAGAGAAAGTTAAGTTCAGAGTAATTGATGATCCGTAAGAAACCCTTATCTTAACTTCTACCAATTATAAATACCTAGTTCATTAAATTCTATGAAAATTAAAACTTAAACGGTGGGATTTCATACAATGCAAATTGATGAGTACTAAGTATTTTTCAGCCTAGAAACTGTTTCATACCAACAAAGATTCAGCTACATCCCCCACATGTTATGTCCCCTTTAACGAAAGAATAAGAATAAATATTAGATTGTAATTTACTAACATTACTAACCAAGTGAAGAAAAAAAATTATACAAAACAATAACTGTACCGATGACGATGGCGATGATGATAACGTATATTTTGTATTATATTTTTGAAGAAATAGAGAAAAAACATGGAAAACGAAATCTTTAGTCGCACTTTAGTCTTTGAAAAATGGTGTTGTACGGTGAAGCATGAATTTGAAACCTTAATCTTACAAAAACAAAATACATACTAATTGATTAGTATAAAAACTATCAGAAAACAAGTTTGAAGCGATGATGCTTCTGCAAACTAAATTCGATTAGTGATTTGATCAACCTTGAGGAGCATGTACTAAGAAACTAGGGAAAAGTGACACCACCACCACGACTACTAGTGGTCCTATGGCAATGACGCTAACGAAAACTATTCTATATGACGGCATTTGTATGAAAAACAGAAATATAATTTGATATATGAAGATACATAATGGCAAGTGGAAACATTATATAGACTCATCATATGTATAATCTTGAGTGAAAATTAGATTCAACCAGAGAGTAGTAAATTGGTAAAGAAAAAGGAAAACATTGAATGGTTTTATGTGCTGTTTTAGAGATAATTACTGTTATTATTCTACTAATACTTTAAAAATGTCAACTGTAGAGGCCAATGTTTGTTATACTATAATTTTGGTTTGCTGTGAGTGTTCAAGATATATCTGTAATAATATTTAAATTAAAGTCAATGATTGTACAATTGAGATGATGAAAAATGTGCGCAGTGATGCTGATTGATTTTCTAAATAAAAGTTACATTTATTTACCAAAACATTAATTATCCTCCTGTGATATAATGTAAATTATTTTTTCAAACTCTTGCTTTGAGTCATTTACTAGCCCAAGATTTCAGTATTTCAGGTAATATTTCTTGCTGATTAATGAAATATATATCTGCCATCATTACAGCAAAAGGTAAAGTATGCTAACACAAATTAGGTGAATCATAATTTACTGCCACATCATTGAATGCAATTTCGCCTATTTCGTTAACGATTGTGCTTTCAACAAAATTCATACTGGATGAGGAAGAATGTAGAACTGATAAAATGGCTCTAGCTATTACTTACCTTGAAATGCTACAGCATGATACCTAATAATCAATAATAATGAGTCAATGATGTGATGAGGCAACTTCAACAACCGTTGGCACTGTTGGCATATTGCAAGCACCGGGCATTGTATTCACATATGAAAAATTGGGGCACTTTGAAAATATCCGATATCAAAGAAGGGAGTTGAGAGAGAGTGACAGTTACTCCGGGAGATGGACATGGTCCAACAGCTTAGCTGATCTGCCAATGCGATGCACTTGACTAGAAGAAATGCGCAGACTACATGTTGCATAGCAAATATTCACGTCTCACTCGTCAATCATAAAGTTGAAAGACGGTTATTCTGCGTATCAGTTGAACCGCAGTTTCTTGGTGTGAGAAGGGGGAGTTTTTAAAACTAGGTTTGAATGGCCTGTTGGTAAGAGGAATCCACCACAACCACACCTCTTTTACATTTACATTTTTTAATCAACGAGAATCTTGGAGGGAGAATTGGCAGCAAGCAAGTAAAGGTAATTAAATTTTAACATTTGATCCAACTAATTATACAGTTTGAATGACATCCACAAGTGTTAAAGGATCTGGTTACACTAAGGTTTTTAAATGTTTATGGAAACAATTTTAACATCAATATTAGTGCAAAACTATCTAGCGATTAGTAAAACTAGTAACTAGTAAAACTATCACTAGTGATTAGTAGTTTCAAATTCACATGTGAATAATTATTTGAGGAATATCAGCTTGATTGTTTAATTGTCAATAAATTGAATCTTGTTTTAACAGAAGCGAAATGAGTAGCATAGAAGAAGACCCAGACCGGATTATGGCGGCGGAGGAAGTTGAACAGCTAGACGTATGCGTGTATTTGTTGTAATTTTTATTGTATTGCAAAAGCCGATTTGTTACTAAATTTTGATGCTACGTTTAGTTTAGTTTATTGCGATATAGATTTTGATGCTACGTTATTTGATGATTTTTGTTAATATAGCATATTGTTCAGCCAGCAACTCCTTCCGCATCTATCGCGGAACAGTTGAAGATGAAAAGGAAAACAAGTTGGTGTACAAAAATTTGTAATATTCTGTCTGGACAAAAAAAAATCAAGAAGATGAATTAAGTTTAGGGGAATATATAGCAAAGGTGACTTTGCTAATAAACGAAGTTGGTCAGCCAGCTTACAAAATTAATGAGCAACGGGATTTAAATCCCGACCACATTAGATCATGCAAAGAAACGAAAGTCACCATATCTAAAATGAACGAGGCGAACGCGCGGAGGCAGTTAAAGTTGAAGCATCGTCAAACTATCTTATGGCTAACTGACAAGAATCAGTATGAAATTGAAGTGGATTTAAAAGATCCCAAATGCTTTGCATTAAATTCTCCGGATGGAGTTGATTCACTTCCTCCTAATCACACCTTAATTTTCATGATGAAGCTTGAACGCGATGTAAGTTTGTCTTTTCAGTTAAATATTGTATAATAAATCCAATTAAACCCAAGATATTTTCATGTTGACACTTTTAGGCAGCAAATTTTATCGCTATGTTTAATTTTCAACTGGCGAATTCTAAGTCTGCTTCAGGGTTTAGAAGGTCATCAACTGGTAATCATCTTGCTCAATTTATACTCTTCACGATTTACATATTTAAATGTAACGTATGCACATTTTTAATTAATTGTAATTTTGGGACTAGCAGTGCCAGCAGCTTTACGCACTGAAGTACTACGACAATCTAATGAAGGAAATGGGGAAGAAGTTAATAATTCCCACAACCCAACCGAGTCTATTGTAAGTTTATCAATATGTGAAAAAAGCAATGAGTTAATACCTTGCTCGTTTAACCATAATTTTTATTATGTATTGCAAAAATTGAAGGAAGATCCAGAAAAACCCAATTACGATACTTTGGGTGAACTGTGTACTGGGCTAGTCAATATGAGAGTTAAAAAGTTCGAAAAATTATCTTCTGGTAATATTTTGACCTTTGAACCAATTAAGGTTTGCAATTCTGAGGGAACTCAGGTAATTTATTGTTAAGTCTGGTATGAAATTTTACATGATCTATTGTGTTATAGGCTAAGGGTTTGCCTTTTGTTTGTTTTGAAATAGGCAACTGAAATGAAGCATGCCAAGACGAATACCAAGTGTGGGAAAGCGTGTAAAACGCAAACCTCCAAAAGCCCAAGTCAAACAACGATTGAAAAACGGGAAGAAAAAGAGGTACTCAAGTACATAATTACTGCTCAATAATCGGATCAAGCAAGTGCTAACTTTTAAGTTCTTCAAAGCTTTAAATGCTTGATTGAATATTTTCTTGTTTTAGGTGATTTTAGTAAAAACTTCTGCGACCGTAGAAAATCTGTCCGAGGAAATCCTTTATCATTTGGATGAAGCTGTAAGATTTTAATTTTTAGCCATTTTGATGTTTGCAAATACGTGTATTTGCGAATTCCAGTGAATAACAGTTACTTTTCTATACCATCAGGGAAAGGACTTTGAAGTTTTAACCATCAAAAAGGAATCGATTGAAGACGGTTCAACCGATCCATAATCCAGTGGTAACCCCAAAGAACATGTCACTGAAGAAAAAAATGAAGAAATTGTTCCTAAAAATACTGATGATTGAGTGGTGAGATCGTATACGATCGTAATTATGTATCTTCTATATCAAATTATGTTTCTGACAGGAGGATAATTAATGTTTTGGTAAATTAATGTAAGTTATTAAATGTACTAAATTAAGGTGAAAGTCATCATTAGAGAACCAAATAACTGTTTGAACTCCACTGCTCCCGAATCAAAATGAATGTTTTGAAACAAGCAGTATAACAATCGAAGCATTGGTGAAAAAAACATATAAAATATTTGTAACAAATCATTTCACAGTTATGCGATAGTCCGTCAAACTACTACTTCGTTAAAACTACTCTCTCTCCTTTACTCTGTAAACTGAGTATCAGAAAAGAGAAAGCTAAGTTCAGAGTAATTGATGATCCGTAAGAAACCCTTATCTTAACTTCTACCAATTATAAACACCTGGTTCATTAAATTCTATTGGAATTGAGTTATTATGTATTTGTATGATTACGTTATAATGTAAATTATTTTCAAACTCTTGATTTGAGTCATTTACTAGCCCAAGTTTGTACTATTCAGGTAATATTACTTGTTTATTAATGAAATAAATATCTCTATTACAATAAGAGTTAAATTACTCTGACGCAAATTAGGTGAATCATGATTTGTACCGTTGTTTCATTGAATGCAATCCCACACTTTAAGCAAATTTCATGTAGGATGGTGTTGAAGAAATAAGCTGGTTTACTACCAGAAACCACGCCTTAAAACTGTATGCGACCTAATAATGAGTCATCATAATGATGCATCTTCAACAACCGCAGCCATCTTCCAACTAACGGGAATTGTTTTCGCATCTGCATAATTGGGACACTTGAAGATACACGATTGTCTTACGTATATGTTCACATGCAGCAGCACTGGACAAGTTTTCTGCATTGACATTATAAGCGTCATCAAATCAGTATTGCTCGACTTTTGTGTAAGTCACGCTGTAAGTCATGCTTCATATTCTAACCTAACCATGATTGATTACACGAAAGGGAAAGCGACCCTAGTAAATGGCGAGGAAAGTTTTCCTTCCTTTGAAGAAACCACGGAACACCAACGCCATATGCATTCATACACATTTTATACATACTGAACAAGTCCATAGCTTACCTTGAAGAGTTGGAACCGAAAGTCCGAAATGAAAAATTAATACCACAGGATGATTTTACATAAAAAAATAAGTAGTAGGTTGTTTTGCGTTTTGTCAAAATATCATCGCTGCTTGCAGTAGGAGGTGACGAAAATTCACAACCAAGTTTCAAAGGGTACGTCGCCATTTCCATAGTTTTTGTCGGATTGAGCTGAAATGCGTCCTTAGAAAATGCTCTCGGCGATTCCGAAACAAGTTTTTTGAAATTTTTGAAACCAAAGGGACCCTTCTCCAGAGTTGGGATTTTTGGTTCCAACTCTGTAAGCTAAGCTATGCATTTACACACTATGCCTATTGTTGCTGGTGGAAAAGAAAG
>JAQIXX010002318.1:0-25393 GCA_034700605.1 Willowsia nigromaculata
GGTTGTGATTGCGAATTTAAATTATTATGGGATGCATGGGATGGACAGGTAGAGAGTAACTGGGCGTAATGATGATAATGCACACGGAGAGAGAAATGTGCATTATTAAAATGATCGTCATTTTGATGTACAGGTAGTGTTTTATTGTTGAATACCAGCTTTGTTGGGTAACAACAATAAGATTATGTGCTTACTATATGGTTGTGAAGACACACTGATTGCTCGTAATTAGAATTTTCATGGTAAAGTGAGTCTATAATATTATGCTGGTGTACACTGCTATTTTTGTCTAGCTCTTTATGAACAGCATAATACGAATGATGATAATTTTAATTGTGGCATCATGACATATGAATCACTTTATGAAATTGTTTTCGTCTGAGTGAAAAGTGATGATGATTGGATGGAAAATCGTATGAAATATTAAAAATATGCTATGATTGTTTCTTGTTTCAATGTTCCAGGTGGCAATTAAGATAATCGACAAAACTCAGTTAAATCCGGGTAGTTTGCAAAAATTATTTCGTGAGGTTAGGATAATGAAAATGTTGGATCATCCCAATATAGGTGGGTGTTGAAAAATATTATGAAAAATTGTTTCGTACTTGAATAGAAAGGAAAATGATAAATGCTAAATTATTTTCGGGGTTTTCTCTCCTTGCAGTTAAATTATTTCAAGTAATAGAGACAGAAAAAACGCTGTACCTTGTAATGGAGTATGCGAGTGGGGGAGAAGTATTCGATTATCTTGTACTACATGGAAGAATGAAAGAAAAGGAGGCGAGAGCCAAATTTCGTCAGGTAAAATGGAAAAAAGATTGCTCATGAAATCAATCATCAATCATGAAAATGTTCCGGTAAATATGCTAACCCGTTGTGACTTTGTGTTGTAGATTGTGTCTGCAGTTCAGTATTGTCATCAAAAGAAGATAATTCATCGGGACTTGAAAGCAGAAAATTTGCTTTTAGATAGTGAAATGAATATCAAAATAGCAGATTTCGGCTTTAGCAATGAATTTACTCCAGGAAATAAGTTAGATACATTTTGTGGTAGTCCACCGTACGCTGCGCCTGAATTATTCCAAGGTAAAATGATTTATGTCGACTCAATCAGTCGGGAAATTTCCTGTGTAAAAAAGTAATGGAGTTTTGGTCATCTGTTACTGATTTACTGCTTTCGTTTCGTTTTTCCAGGGAAAAAGTATGACGGGCCGGAAGTAGATGTGTGGTCATTGGGAGTAATTCTTTATACACTAGTCAGTGGGTCGTTGCCTTTCGATGGGACGACGCTCAGGGAGTTGAGGGAGCGGGTTCTCCGAGGAAAATACCGTATCCCATTCTACATGTCCACCGACTGCGAAAATCTTCTTAAAAAGTTCTTGGTTCTAAATCCTGCAAAACGAGCATCCCTTGAGGTACATCGTGCATTCTTCGCTTAGGGATCGTCTGTAGATTTAAGTGAAATGTTTTATTTGTGCTTATTGGATTATTTATTTGGTTTTCTCTACCTCCCCTTAGACAATAATGAAGGATAAGTGGATGAACATGGGCTATGAGGACGACGAATTGAAACCATACGTCGAACCTGAACCCGAATACAACGATCTCAGAAGGATAGGTAAGCTTATCCTCAACCGTACACACAAATGTCAATTTTTCATCTGTTATTTTTGGAAGTGACAATAACTTGCTCTACAAGGAGTACGTAACAGTACAAACTTCTCCGTCGTCGTTGTGAAAACAGTTTTTCACTACTTTTGTCTGACAATTCAACTCGAACCAAACGAAGAAAGACAAAACTGAAAACTGACGATAAAAAATGAACAGAAAAAAAAAGAATCCAGAAATATCTAATATATGGTTTTTTTGTTTTCTTTTGAAAAACGTGGTTTTTTGTTGTTGTCTGTGTGAAATTGACTGCAAAACTTATTTATTGTGATAATACTACAAACATGTATGTGTAATTTATATAATTATTAATTGATCGGTCTGATTATTACTTAATTTTTTGTATGACACGCGTGTTCCATGTAACGTAACGTAACGATCTCTCTGTCTCTCGGGCTCCACACACACAAAAGAATTAAGCATAGGTAATTTACATACATTGGTCTCCTCTCTCTTCTCTCTCTCAAAAATATCTCTTCGTTGATAATAGTATTAATTTTTTACTAATATCTCCTCCTGTATATATACTCTCTAGATATTATATTATATATATATATTTACTAATGATATTATCCTTCTCTCATTAAAAATGCAATTCAATTATAGAAAAAAGATTTTACTGTACTAATAATATTAGCAATACTAATAAGTAGCTTTTTTAAAAACCCGGCTAAATACTCATCTGCTTCAAATAACAATAATTTTATTAGTCCTTTTAAAACTACCCAGAAAAAAATAATTTTTTGTAGCTGTTTTTGTCGATTATGTACAATATCTAGTGTAGTTTTTTAAACGTAATCGTTTGTATACCATTACCAGCAACAGCCCTCAAGACTAGTAAAAAATATAACCCTTTAAATATTTTTAATACACATAACTATACTAACTTTGTTGAGCTCCAAGCTAACTCACGAAACTCATTGGAGTATCTAATACATTAGAAAATTCCGTCCTTAAGAATTTTAGAGTTACTTGAACGCATACACGTTTAGTACATAGTACGTAAATTATACCTTTGTATAGTGAGTAGGTTTAAAAAATATATAGTGCAAAATCCAGCAGCTCCGTTCAATGCAATATTACAAAAAAATGCTCTCCTGCAAAGTGCCGTGATACTTTGAATTACTTTAATAGCAATAAAAACTACTACTACCACAGCATTTATTTAATTAATTCTTATAGTATAATTTATTAGTCGCGTGCATGAGTTTATTAACTATAACCAATAATACATTTTATTATGAACTTGATGAATTCAAAATGTCTTGACACAAAAAAGTTATTACTTATGACTTTTATATTTCTTTTTATTGCGGTTTTTTTATTTTTTTCTCCAAGCATGCACTCTACTGTGAAGTTGACAAGAAACAAATGCTATTATACTTTTCACTTTTTTCTGAATAGTTGTTCTTATCATACTATATTTTGAGGCTTAACAAGATAATTTGAATGGCTGATAAGCTGATTCTATTGTTTTTATATTTACTATCAATTTTATATTAATTTTAATTTTAGTGAATTTATATGATTATTATTATTATTGATTATATTTTAGCGTTTTCAAGCGAGAATGATGTTAACCTGTGCTGTGTTTTTTTGCGTTTCCTTTCTTGTAGAAATTCTTACTGGGATGGGATATAATAAGGCGGATATTGAAGAAAGTCTGAAAACCCAAAAATATGACGATATCTTTGCAACGTATTTACTTCTTGGAAGAAGGTCTTCCGATGTGAGTAGTTCAACCAAAAACATAGCAATGCATGAATTAATAATAATAATACAAATAATAATAAAGGAGCATAAGGGGATAAATATGTCATCTCTTTTGACTGACACGTCTCCTCCGGATTATTGTTTAGCTTATTTTATTTATCCCTTTAAGAGGCTTATACAAAATATTTATCTATCGTATTTTTTTATGATAAATCTAATATGGATTGTCTTTTTATGATGTATGTACCTACTACCTATTCACCTCCACCTACCTCTATCTATGGATATATGGTTGGAAATATACAAAATTTTCCTCCTCCAAACAAAATTTTGTACAAAAACAGTTGGAAAGTGATGGATCGAGGTCAGGCAGCTCACTTTCGTTGAGGAATATAGTAGGGCCTGTATCAGGAGGATCAGCAATCACACCTGGAGGTACGTCGAGCAATACCCAATCTCCTCATCATCTTCATCCACACAACCAACATCATCAGCATCCTCCTCATAGAGGTGTTCATCGCTCCATATCGGCCACCAACTCGACGAAGCCCTCCAGAAGAGCCTCTTCGGGTGGGGAAAGTTTGCGTGAGTCCGTCGCTTCTCATGCGGCTGGTGCGCGGGTTTACTATCTTTACTACTCAAAAAACAAAATCTCTCTCTCTCTTTCTCTATCTACTTTCTCTCAAAAATTTCTTTCTCTTTCTTTCTTATTCTCTTTCTAAAAAGACATCCTCGTACCTTCATGCTTCCCACCTCCATCATCGTTCCGTCCCACTTTTAAAGAAATAAATCTTTGTACGTACAAGAAAGATAAAAATAAGTTTTATATATGCTGACAATTCCTTTGTAGCCTGGAAAATTCCTTCTTCATCATATCACGTTCCTTTCTGTCTTTCGAGAAATGTTTTTAAAATCTCTTCAAACGACTTACCTTTTTTCTATCTTTTGTAGGGATGCTATATTTTTTATAGTTTTATGACGAACAAGAGCCTATATAGTTTTTTCTAGTTTTTAGAATTTAATATGGTAAGTGGAAGAAGTGCAAAGTAATCTCTTCCCTTCCATTCTCATTTTCTTCGTCTTGTCCCTTTTTATTTATTCATCACAACCTTTCTTCACCTCAACAACACTCATTCTTGATGTAGATGTTTTCTTTTCTTTGTGCTAATCAGTCTAACAAAATAATGTCCTCGTCCTTCATTTTGGAGTATCTTACGATTTTATACTACTATCCACTGACCCTGCTTGTTCGTCGACTATCTTGTTAGTACGTTTGTTGATTTTTTTCTAAAGAAAGAAAGGGAAAAGGCTTTAATCTCGAAAAACGAGAAAGAAAAAATCCTTTTTAAAATTTCAAGAAATATGCAAATTCCGGTTGGACATCACCATCACCATCTATCCCTGATGGTGATAATGTGGCTCCAAAGCTTCTTTTATTGTTTATTTCTCCAACAGTTAAAACCACAAAACCCAGCACTTTTCTTTTCAAAGAAAGCAAAATTTCACCATGTTCAAAATATGCTTCCCCAAGTGTGACTTTTTACTATATCTTACTACATCTGTTAATGGTGAAAAAGGTGTCAATTTTTCTAATAACATTTTAACCAGTTGAGAAGGGAGGGAATTTTCATGTTTTTCTTCTTTTTTCCGCTTTGGGGCTTTGGTGGCTTACTGCTCTCTGTATATAATACATTTAAAAACGATAACCCTACACAAAGAATATTAATCTCTTCGACACAAACATTACATGTATATTTAAAAGTTATGAGTATTTCAAGCTTTCTCTCTCTATCTCACTCTCTGGTGTGGTCGTGTTTGGTGGCCGTGTCGTATTTTGTGCAATGCAACAAATATGAAACAACTGCCATATTAATTGTTGTTATGTACTTGGGGGCACGAATATATGGGATGGGGTGGAAAGTTTTGTTGTATTGCATCGCATTGCATGAACGTTGTTGTGTCATGATGATTACGATGATACATGATCGGGGCTCGTGTAAAATCTCTTGCTCTAAATAATGTACTTGTATGGAATGTTATTTTTGGGAAGAAAACAAACATTTTTATTTTGGATATTATTTTTATTTTAATCAAGAAAATTGAATGTATAAATTATATGATTTCTTTTATCTCTCTCATATCTAAAGGAACAGGGAATAATGCAGCGACATCTAATCATAATCACAACATCACTCCAACCAACAATTTCAAACGGCAGAATACTGTCGACTCTGCAACAATCAAGGAGAATACGGCGCGGATAAGTGCGGCAGCTGCTGCTGCTGGAGTCGGCACAGGAAGCACAACGAGTAGTAGTTCAAGGCCGGCGTCGGCTGCCGTTAAGACTGGAAATACACCTGTTCTGGATGTTTCAGGTATGAACGAAGAATTAAATATATATGGTTTCAAATTATTCTCACTTCTCCCCAATGACGTCAATTTGATATGCTCTTTTGTTATTACTGAGTAGGCGCTGCCAACAGTCCGAAACCTCGAGGCATTACTAAGTCAAACACAATGACGGGGAACCGACCAATCCCTGTGGGAGGCTCTGTCGGACGGCGAAGCACAATCGGTTATGAAGCTAAAGCGTCTTCAAACGAAAAAACTAATACTGTGGGAGAGCCTACTCCAAGGTATGCTTTATTTCACCCGGGCCATTATTATCATCCCCCTCCGAAAAACTACTACCTATAACCTACTACTATTATGTATTATCCTCTATCAACACAGCGGTGAAAGCTGTGTGAGCAGGTTGCCTTAAAAAAAGAGAAAGCGAGGGAATCCATGTACATAATACTTATGCATAAATCCTAAGCGGATTGTGGATTTCTCTCGCGGTTTTCTCTTTTTCCATAATTCCTGCCGACCTCGCTTTTTCATGAAAATCTCTTTATTTTGCTCTCTCTCTCTGTTTTTAACAATCTCATTGTTATCTCTCTCGTTTTACTTGTAACAATAATGACAATGTCGTGTCTGGGAAAAATGCATGTCACAAATACTTTATGTGTGCTTTCTCTGTTTAAGAAGAAAACGACAATGCTTATCTTTTGGAAAATTTATTTCTCTTTAAATGTACGTAAAGGAATGTATGTAAAAAACTATATCTCTTTCTCTCTGAATGTTGTTGTGTACGTGTACACACACAGTGGTGCTTTGTTGACCGTTGGGGAGGGTACTCGTAAGGGTCATACGAAATCTGCCTCAATTTCTGCTGCAGGCGCACGGCATTCTGACTTGCCTCCGCTTGATACTAATATCGATTCGGCCCTTAGATCAAGGTAAAGGACTATACTCTACAGACAAACTGCGACGATAACAACTTACTTGATTTTATTTCGGAATTTCTTGGAAAAAACTTTTACCTTTTCCGTTGACTTTTTGATTTGGGGTTTTTTGATATGGGTTGGGTCTTGTGGGTGACAAGAATAATATTATATTATGGTGGACAACCTTTTATGTCTGTGTGTGTGTTTGCTGCTATTTTTGATGATGCGCAGAAAAACACTAACTGTTTTGCGCTTTGATTTTGGAGCTGTGATCTCTGTCTTGATGTATTTTTGTGTTTTATGAAAAATTTGTTTTTAAGTGGCTTTTTGAAAAAGGGTTGTGAATATTTTTTTTTGCTATGCATGGTTTATGTTATTCATGTAGATATTGATACTATGATGATTGTTTTTTTCCAGCACGAACAAGACAAACGTAATGACAACTTCAGTGGCAACGAACCGAACGTCATTTCCCCGCAACGTACCGAGTCGGTCGACATTTCACAGCGGGCAGAACAGGCCCCGCAACCACGCAGCAAATGCGTACACCGCTTTAACAACGCAGGACACTTCCTCAATTAATCCAGCGGCGAGATCCTCCTTTTTCTCAAAGTTGTCCTCTCGCTTCTCCAAAAGGCCAATGGAGAGTAGTACCACCAACACCCCCACAACTAAGCTCCCTGGGTAAGCTAGACTCTCCCCTCCTCCTCACTCTACTTCACTTGTTATTCAATAAGGTACGATACCCATGTTATCATTTCCTCTAAAAAAACAAACAATACAAAAACGGTTTTAACACAAACAAACAAAAGAAAAGAAACAAAGAAAAATATATTATTTTTTGGGGAACCCTTTCTTTGTTACCGTTGTTGTTATTGTTGTTATCCTCCTCTCTTACTTTTTATCTTTCTATTCTATCTACTTCTCTCTCTCTCTCTCCGTTTGAATGTGGTTCATGGTGGTGAGGTGGTTTAAGGATGAATGATGAGATGATGGTGGGGTGGTGCACGGTGGTATGAAATTTTGGAAGTAATGTAGTCCAACAAACGCTACTAAATTATTTTCATGATAATGAATTTGGATGTCGTGGTGGAATTGGAATTTTCCTTCTTAACAATTTTTCATTTTGATTTTTATTTTATCCTGCAAGTGCTAGAGGAAATTGGTAACAGAAACGTTTTTATCGTAGAAAATTTTAGTCTTTATTTCTCTGTAATTTTTGGCTATATATATATCTATCTATCCATGTGGAAGTAATACTAAAAAATAAATCTCTATCCTTTTTTTCCAACATACGAGAATTAACAACTAACATGGGATCAAACCTTAATTACATATCATTAGTCTGTGATGATAACAAGAAAATATATATTTTTAAAATACAATTCTCTTTGAGAATTTATATGATATTGCTGCTTTTGTACATAGGCTTGATAATTTTGTTGCAGGAACAACTCAAACGACGAACATGTAAAGCCCAGATCATTACGATTTACATTTAGTATGAAGACGACGTCGGCGAGAGACCCTAACGAAATTATGGCGGAGATTCGAAAGGTAACTGTCTAACACATTTTGCTTCTTTGGACTAACAATGGCCCACTTTTTTATTTTCATTTGATTATATTTTTGTCTAAAAAACGGATATTTTATATGTACTGACTGTTTCTTGATGCCCCCTTGCTGGTAGGTCCTGGACGCCAACAATTGTGATTACGAGCAACGTGAGAAATTCCTCCTTCTGTGTGTTCACGGTGACCCGAACACAGACTCTTTGGTGCAATGGGAGATCGAAGTATGCAAACTACCTCGCCTTTCCCTCAACGGTGTCCGTTTTAAGCGTATCTCTGGAACTTCTATTGGATTCAAAAATATCGCGTCCAAAATTGCCAACGAGCTCAAGCTATGAAAGTAACTTTTAACAGTCTAGAGAGAACAAAGTTAGAAATAAAAATGGACATTGAAGCAAATTATTGACAAAAAAAGAGTAAAACACAAAACTTTTATTAAGAATAATAATATGTAAATTGTAAAGCAATTTTTTTCGTAGTAGAATTACAATAATTATCATTATATTCACAACAAGGAAAAAAGAGAGAAAGAAGGGAAAAAATTAAAATCATGTTCATCTCATTTTATTCTGCTCTAAA
This sequence comes from Willowsia nigromaculata, assembly GCA_034700605.1. NCBI lineage: Eukaryota > Metazoa > Arthropoda > Collembola > Entomobryomorpha > Entomobryidae > Willowsia > Willowsia nigromaculata. The sequence goes on from JAQIXX010002318.1 coordinate 8,801, forward strand.
CTGCTGCTGCTGCTACCACCACAAAAAAAACTGCTCGTGTGCTACGAACTAAAAAATATTTTTTAAAAAGAAGCTCCGGTGATTGCCCTGCTGTCAGTGCTTCAATCAAACAACGCCAACACGTGGATACATTACACATAAATAATATTTACCTTTATAACAATTTTAACTAATTGTCGTTTATTGTGTATTATTATGATGAAATCCAGTATACAATGATTATCTCAACTAACTAGACACAATGTTTGTTATATAAAATATTATTATGATTACCTATGTGGAAAAAATCACACACATAAGACACGGGACGCCTATATAAACTATTAACTTAAGAATGGAAAAAATTGCTACTTCCTCCTCTTACTGTACTATTATAACTGCACCGAGAACAAAAATCGTGTCATCCAAAAAAAAATGTCCAATTACAAGAGTCAAAATAAGAAGATCAAAGAAGAATACACACTCACACACACACAGTCTGTTGTGGAAGGAAAGAAAATATTAATACGCTTTCGCCGTTCGTCAATTAAAAAAATGTTCTTCTCACGTGGTTGTCGTTTCTCTCATCATCCATCATCCTCCTCTCACCTTACAATTGTTCTCCTCCTGTTCGTCGTCTTTATCGAATATATACAATCAGTTCATCATCGAACTTTTTAAAACAATCTATTTGCATTTTCCGCCGTTTATTTAGTTGTTTCTCTGCCGAATGATGATGACTTTTGAGTTATGATGAGGAAGGAGGGATAAAAAAAATATTTATACCTAAAACATAAACGTGATCACATAGAAATACTATGTAAACCTTGAAGAAAAATGAAACTTTTAGTGGTAGTAATGCTGTTATCATCATCATTATTACTGTTTACTGATCAATTTATTAAATTATCTAGGAAGAAAAGTGTGTACGTTGTAATATTTACATAATTATCTGTGTAATAATTAATCATGTTGGTACTCTGAGCTATGACGCTATATTATAATTATAGTATGAGTATGATAAAGAAGAAACTGATATACATGTCGTGTGTGTACTTGTACTTCGTAACGTCAATATAACCTTTTTTTGTTCAGCAACTCTAAGAAAATGAATCAATTATGATTTCTCTTTGTAAAAAAACACAAGTTAGTAATTTAATTTTTTCCGTCTCTCAAAAAATATATGTAATAGATAATCATGATGATAAATATGTACGTGGTTTCTTTTTCGCCTACTCCCCCACAATATGCATTGTACTACTACTATATACTATTATGATTATTACTTAATTGATAAAAACAACAACAACAACAAGCTCTGTGTAAAAAACAAAACATGTAATATGACGAATATTATTATGGAAAAATATAAACTTGTAAAATGTAAAAAAAAAAACTTCTTGTAAACTGTACTATTTATATCTCTTTACCTGTCATTAAGAAGGTATTTATTATCACTCTACATCCACTTCTCTGTCGTTGTCAATCTTCCAGTCAATCAATTATTCTGAAAGAAAGTTTCATGAAAAGCATTCAGTTTTATAACAAGTTGTCATCTTCATACTCTGTTACATTTAACTAGAATTCCCATCACACAGGCAATCATTTTAAAACCGTTTGCATCTCGTGATATTGTGCTATAATAATAATTACTGTGCGCATGGGATATATATAATTGCGATTTTTAAGAGCAAAAAAAAGGAATCACGAGCTCGGACTGACTTTTTATTACATTAATAGTAATATGTAATTGTTTTATAGAGCAATCATAAAAAATAACTATCATAATAAGGAGTACTACTCAATAACTTGCAAATGAAAACTGCATCAGAGCTCTTCAATTGGATACATGATGAAAGCGAAAAAAAAGTGCGTATGTATAACGGAAACAATTTTTATATTTACTAATATGTACACATTGCATATATGATTAATACTTAGTTTTAAATTAAGCTTGAATCTTCTGTTGCAAAGTCCCATTTTTGGAATTGTATTAATTACCGTAATCTTTTCGTATCTTAATGCTGCAAAGGTCTGTTCAAGACATTAAATATTTCATTGATTAATTGGCTGATTGAGTGATGATAATTAGGAAGAAGATGTTGATGATATGAAAATATATACAGTAATTGTAATAAGTTATGTTGATATTATACACATAATTTTACTTATGTACGTTGTAAATAGTTGGGTAAGTACATATTTACATCATTATTACTGTAAATATAATATTACTTACTACTGCTACCAATACTATTGTATGATATGATAATTAATTATTATTATTATACTGATAATTACGTACGTAACGTGAGAAAAAGTAAAAATGCTAGTGACAAAGTGAGTTCCAGAAAGAAAGAAAAACAATTTTGATTTAAAATTTTTATCGCATTGATTTAAGAGGAAATGTACTACTAATCGTTTTCTCTCAAGCGCTTCTTAAAAGGAAGTATAATGGTTAAAGTAGGAGCAATTTTCTAGGGTATAACCATTCATATATGCATTTTTTTGCCACTCATTCGACACTTGATACTCAGCAATGTACATCATCCGGCTTGGCTGTTGTTGGAGAGATAACGTGTGTTGGCTCAACGATTATTCATAAAGAGATTATAAACTCTCATCTAAGTTTTAACATGATGCGGTATACATGTACAATGGAAAGCATGGTAATCGGCTCTTGACAAATTTTTATTGAAGCATTATTTCTCAGTTCATTTGTCCGGTTCACAAGGAATCAATACAATTGTGCATTCATTTTTTCTGTCTTTTTATAATTATATTTGCAAATTTATCGTCCTGTAAGCTCGAGGCTTACGTACATTTTTGCCTTGTCCTTGCCAAGTGCTTCGAAAAACTTTTTGTCTCAACATGACCACAGCAAATAATGGAAATAATCGGACGACTCAAAATATGTCAGAGAAAGCAGGTAAATCGTTACTTTTAATAATGAAAAGCTCCTATCGAATGTAATTTTTCCAGAAAATCGTAGGTAAACCTTTGACATCATTAGTATTACTATGGCGGAAAAAGTCATAAAATGGTTCTCTGGCAATTTAAATTTTTACGATATTTTTGGCCTTGAGTGAGTTAACATTGTACACTCTTGGGATAATGGTGGTGGTATTATCATGCAAGACATAATTAACTTTACAGTAATACATGGTTTCTATGGTTGTCAAAGGCACTTTGTAAGATTGTCATCAAGTCATAGTCATCATACATGCAAAGTGACAAGAATTCTCCACTGTGCATTTCACTGCGATAAATACTTCCAGTTCAGTAATTGCAATAAAATGTACCTGAAAGAAATGTCCACTGTAAGATGATATTACCCACGTTTTATCGTTATGTGACACAACTGTTTCATGTTTGCATTTGCACTTGTTTTATTCACAATGTCGGCATGTCATGCTTAATAATTTGGTTCTCATGGAAACACTCTTTCCAAAACAAAAAACGGTGACTATTACTCCCTGGGTTGAATGGAACCAAACGAAAGAAAAAATCAATCCCTACATACAACACCTGGACAGCGTATGTGTAACTTATTATCTGAAATTTCTCCATGGCAAAATCTTGGAATGAAACCCGGATACGTATGCTATCTTAAGTCAACATATACAAACGCACACACGGTTCTCCTCAACTTTTTTTCAGTCACATATCGCACGAGTGCGCAATTATTAAAATTGTATAGTGACTTTAAATGGAAATGTGTTTATGATTTTCCATTGTAAAATCATTCCAACTATGCTATTTGAGAAATGATTTCAAGACGGTTGCTGGGATGACAAATGTCACATTTCACAATTAAAAGATTCCCTCTTCTCTTAGCCGCCACACTCTTAAGCTACAAAAATTACGGAAATGGGAAATTGTTTGAGATTAGGGATTTCTCGGGTTGGCCTGGCATGGTCTAAATGGCGAATGTCCGCAAGTAAGTGAAAGTTGATAAAGCATAAATCATGCGTTATATACGAAAATTATGCAGGGAAAATCAACTATTTTTACGGCATTTTTTTCAGAATTTAAGAGAAAGAACGTGTCTGTCATTATTCTTGGCATGCAGGCTGTGGGGAAAACCACAATTGCTCTGAGATTGTACAAATGTGAGAATTAACATAATAATGTATAATGTCTCATTTAACTGGTTTGAATTTCATTAACTTGTGAATGTTTTATTTTGTGCATAGTTAAGCGAGCACTTCCAGATACAAAATATGTTCAAACAAAAGGATTTAATACGTATACGGTAAAAAAGAATAAAACCACTGTGAATATTTACGACCTCGGAGGTCATCCTTCCATTCAAGAGCTTTGGGATCATTATTATGCAGATGTAAGCAATTCATGACAAAACCAATCTTTCAAAATCAAATTTACATAAGAAAGCATCAACTAATTTGACAATTTTTATCCGAATCAAGTCCCACGGAGTAGTCTTCGTTGTGGACACAAGTAAACGGGAAACAGTACCTGAAGCTGGGCAACTACTTTCAAGCGTATTGAATGACCATCGAATCCGTGGAAAACCTGTTTTACTGTAATTTTCTCATTTTTCTCACTGTACCCCATTTGTATTAATAACTAATTATTATTTTTGCATCAGCCTTGCAAACAAAATAGATCTAGACGGAGTAACGGAAACTGAATTAGATGCGATGCTAAATCTTCAGCAACTAGTGAACTCTGTGCGATGCCTGACAAGACTAGATGTGAGCTGCGCTACTGATCTAAAAAATGACAAAGGAATCTTTGAAGGTTTCAAATGGCTCATCTCACATATTGAGTCCAACTACCACGACTTGAACACGCGCGTTCTTTCAGATACCATGGAGGAGAAAAAACGAGAGAAAGCGAGGAGAGAGGCAGTGAAAGCTGCCAGAGACGCGGAAAAGGCTGCAGAAGAGGAAGCATGTGAATCCAATACATTAAATCCCGGCAGCCCTTTGGCCGCATCTACTCCAAATCCAGAAACGTGTGACCAGGAATCAATAGAAAATGGAGATGCAACGGTTGCCGACGGTACAAAATCTTTAAAACCCGAACAAGAACCCTCAAGTCCCCAATCACTTCAGCCATCTTCTGCCGGAACCACTTCAAATCGAAGTAACACCCCTACAGTGGTTGCTGTGGCTACAAAGGAGCAGCAGGCATCTCCTACCACGGCTTCCCCTCGTCCCATTTCGGTGACCAGATTACCACGTGAAACTGCCCCGATTTCAAAGATACCCCTCCCATTACTTCCCCCGATAAACAATGTGGTGACCACCCCGTTTGTTGACCAGCCAATCAAATTGCCAAGATTAAAGTCTCCAAAGTCCAAACCAGAGATAATTAACCGTATTGAAGATACCGGGGTGGATGCAGTAAAAGCACAAGGTTCCGGAGGAGGTTACTATCCTCCAGTGCCAGGAAGTGATCAGTATTACGATGAGAAGGGCTTTCGATTTAGAAAAATCTCTGCTGCGAGAAGAATGTCGCCGGAGGGTGCTGACTCGGATGACGGGATTGTCAACATGGCATATGAGCCCTCAGAGGATCTCAGTTCAGATTCTACTCCGATTGGCGTCCGAAAACACAACTTTGCCACTGGTGCTGTAGAAGGAGAGGTAACAGGGTTTTTGAATTTATCTGATGTTTATAAAATGCATCACAAAGAACAATTACAAATAAAGTTCTCGCAAAATTTTATAGCTTCCAAATCGCGAAATATTTATGATAACGACGCTTGCCGAAGTTCATAAGGAATATTTCAAAGATCGGAAGGGCTCCACCTCTACCCACGACTCAATTTCCATGTCTGTAGCGTCAATGATGTCGGATCCCACAGACGTTGCAGCCACCGCCGTAACTGCCATGGACGACGGACAATCTGCCCCGACTTCCCTTCAGGAATCAAATCATAATAGTCAGCAAGGTGAACCTCCTTCAGAGCAAATACCAGCTGAAAACACCCCTAACAAAAAGGCATCATTTCCCGGACCAGCCTCAAGCATTCCAACAAATGCTGCAAAATCAAAGAAACGGCTGAATACTTTGAAACCACGAAGCAACAAAACAGGCCCTGCCCCGCTGCCTCCAATTTCCGGAAATCTCAAATCCTCAGAAACCAAGCTAGTAGGCAACAGTGGAGGAGGTACTAGAACGCCCAGCGCATCCTCCAAGATGAGTGGCTCGTCATCCGCGAGACTGCCTTTCACCGTCTCGAGTGCTTGGGGTAGCACAGAAATTCCAGAGAATGGGCCAAAGAAAGCCATTCCAGGAAACGAACCCGGAAAATTCTAAGCATTCAGTCAGTTTGATTGATGCAATTATGAAGTGATACTTTTTTAATAGTTTTTTAACAAAAGGTTTACATTTTACAAGTTCAGGAAATAAGTACGTACAAGCGAAGCGTGTTCAATCCAGCACTTTATGATACTCTCACAATCATGAAATCTGTGACAATTACATTTATTTTCATCTCAAATAGTGAAGTTGCATAATACTCACTTTTCATGAACAAAGAAGAAGAAGGAGCATCTTGGTTAATCTCATTTTATCCACATCTTTCCAGCGCATCTATTGAAAGCGTAATTTTATTCAGGTAAAAATATTGAGAATCATATGAAGATGAAAATGCACCTTATCAAATACTATTCACACCAAGTTAATCATGGCAAATAAGACTGGCATATTATTATCACTCTCTGTAAAATTTAGCAAAAGAAATTTTGCTGCATGTCATGATAAACGAATTTTTCATAAAACACTTTTCACCGCTTCTTTTGCACGTTTGAATATATTGCCGGTGACACATGCAGGTTGTAGAAACATTAGACTCTTCAATACTTTGGGTTTTGAAACTGAGTAAATGGTCTGGATTTATTTTTCCCTTTGTAGAGGTTACCGTTCCAGTTGAAAAGAAACTTTTCACTCCAGGGCCACTATGCGTCAGTGGAACGGTGAAAGCAGCTCTCTGTCGAGATATGGGATCTCGAGATATGGAATTCATCCGTATCATTCGCAATCTCCGAACAGACCTTGTTAAAATTTCTGGTCTATCGCTGGACGAGTATACAGCGGTTTTAATGCAAGGAAGTGGGACATTTGCTGTGGAGTCAGTTCTCCAGTCAACATCCAATCGTGAAAAGAAAGTAAAGCTATCATAGATAATTTGTTACTGTTTAGGTAAGAATTCTCACACGATGAAAAACTAAATGGTCATTTGTAAAGGTTCTTATTGTGGCCAACGGAGCGTATGGAAAACGTATGAAGCAAATCTGTGACAAAGCCAGAATTCCCACTGAAATCCTGAGCTACCCAGAGACGCAGCCTATTGTTGCAGAAGATGTAATCAAAATGGTTGCAGAGGACTTCCCTGGAGAGTTCTGTTCCGTGGCAGTAGTTCATTGCGAGACCACCAGTGGAATTCTCAACCCTATTGAGCAGTTGGGCGAACAATTAAAGTTAAAATGCCCCTCAATTTTTTACATAGTGGATGCCATGAGTAGCTTTGCAGGTATAGAAGCCAATTACTCCAACGTCGACTTTCTCATCAGCTCGGCCAACAAATGTCTTCAAGGCATTCCCGGATTCGCGTTTGTCATTTCTAAAGTTGCAGCCCTGAAATTGTGTCAAAACTTGTCCTCATCCTTGGCTCTTGATCTGTATGACCAATGGCAAGGGTTAGAGAATACTGGCCAGTTCCGTTTCACTCCACCCACCCATGCAATTCTTGGATTGAGACAAGCCTGCCTCGAATTGATGGCAGAGGGAGGAGTTTCTGGGAGGGCGAGAAGGTACACTGAAAACAGTGAAATCATCAAGCAGGGCATGACTAAACGCGGTTTTAAGCAGTTGCTCCCAGACAAGATGATAGCTGGTCCAATCATCACCTCATTTCATTACCCTAAGCATCCCAACTTCAAGTTTGATGTATTTTATGACAAACTGAGTGAATTAAACCAATTGATTTATCCTGGGAAGGTGACAAACGCTGACTGTTTCAGGATTGGACACATCGGTCATTTAAATGGAGATGATATGCATCACTTACTCCGCTGTATTGACAGGGTTCTCCAAGAAATGGAAATTCCCACCCCAGCTGTGTAAACATATATTTTTATAAAAATATAAGTAAAGCAATACAATGATTTTATACATAGCTGATGTTTCGAAATAAAAAAACATTACGTAATATACAAAAACACATTATATAAAACTGAGTATATGCACTTTTCTGGTAATATGTTCAGGGAAAAAAATTAAAATATCGTAATTAGTAAATTAATTTAGCTTCTATTTCTTATGCTGTTCCTGAAGACGAACTCAGTCCATTTCTACTGTTCCCATTAGCCTTTGGTGTTAGCAAAGTCATTTGCTGAAGTTTTTCTTGTTGCACCTGTTTCTCGTAAAGATTCTCCAAATCCATCAACCCTCTGAGCACAACTTCCTCCTGAAAAGGCTTTCCTATCAACTGGACATTTATGGGAAGGCCAATCGCTGCTGGAAGTGCTTTTTTCAACATTTCCAGGAAACTGTCTTTCTCCGTGTTGCTACTGGCAATTAACCGACCCGATTCTGTGCCGAAGCGAATGACACCTGCAGGCATGTCCAACGCATTCCACATAAACGTGTAGATGACGGACACTGGAACCGAAATAGGCAATGCTAAATTTTTAGGGGCACACTGAGACGGATTATTAAAATGGATAAATTTTCTCACTTACTTGCAAATATGTTGGTAACTCTCTCCTCAATACTTGGAAACGGCATAACAGGCCCAAGAAGCAGATCTATTCCTTGTTCTTCCATCCTATTTATCACATTGCCCCTAAGTCTCTTCAGATGGTTAACACATTCTGTGAACTCCTCCAGTTTCTGGTACCTGAGTCCAATCTGGAGTAATTCTTTCAACCTCCTGGAATGCCAGGGATGTCCCTTAATTGAAAACCAATATGAAAGGAGATGTCTCATCCACACTGGCGTGTCTGCGTGACCTACAATCCCTGTACCCGACTTGCTCAGAGGCTCTCCTTCAAATTCGCGAAGCAGATTTTTCCCCAAGTCACACCAGTACAAGCCAAAAATGGAACGGCTCAGGTCAAATGAGTCTGGCATGGGGAATTCCACAAGTTGATAATTTAAGCTTTCAAGTGCGAGTTTTGCCCGCAGTACAGTTTGTGGTGTGTCGCCAAAAGCGGGGAAAATTGGAAGACTGGTGTAGTAACCAATTTTTAAAGGTCGTGTCGACTTGAAAAGCTAAAAAAAGGAGCATAATTTTGCAAAATATACCGTTATCATTCCAAAAGCATTTTAAGTTTTTACCGTCTCATTCCAAGGTAATGGGACTACGGTGGGGTCATACTTATTCTGGAGCCTGTCTTCTGTCACTAATTTATACATTTTTACTTGGGATCTCGCGTCTTTGGTGATGAATCCGCTCACCGCATTGGCTGCAAAATTTAAAATTAAAAGTTTAGATGTGTTCCCTGAGGTTAAATAGTGCTTTGCAAATTACTTGTAATCATCTGCTTCAAATTCCCATGCATTCCCTGACAACTTATCCGTCCATTTGTTGACCTCATTGCACACAGCCCATGAAAATGCGCAGGTATCCTCAAGCTCCCTGCGACATCACTTCCTGTTGCCACCACCGCCGCGCCAGCTGCGACCACACATCCAGATCCTCCAGAACTTCCTCCAGGGCTGGCACTTTTGTCCAGAGCATTATATGTCGTCCCGAACACCGGATTATCCGAATTTATCGACGCCAGTGCTTGGGGTACATTTGTCTTACAAAATGGCACTGCCCCCAGATCAATTAAGATCTGAACTGGGACGGAATTTTTTTCTGCTGGTTTGTAAAGGTTTTTGGCGAACCCAATTGTAGAGTCCAGTCCCTCCACATCATGGTCATCTTTGATGGCAACCGGAATCCCATGAAGGGGACCTTTTGGTTCAGGTAATGTGTCTAGTTCCTCCGCAAGCTTTTCTGCCCATGGAATAAATTCTGTGATGCAGTTAAACTCATCCGTCACTCTGACAGCCTTGGCAAGATAAGCCTTCAAAACCTGAACGCATGTCAACTCCCTCTTTTGTAATTTCTCCACTAAAACATCGAGGCTGAGGGATGTGATCGAGATAAACTCCGGCTGGAGGGGGTAAGCATTCCGCAAATTGTCGAACTGCTCTTTGCGCTCGCCTTGTTTCCTCGAAATTTTTGAGAGAAGTTCTTGCTTTCGCTAAAGAAAGGTTTCACAAAATCACCTCATGCTACCTCATACATTTGGTCAAGTAGCTAATTGTAGTTCTCACCTTCCAGTTCTGCAGCTTTCTCAGGGTGTATGAGCACACTAACGCGGAACAGCAGCAGCCTACAATCACAGCCGTTGGCAGTTGGCGAACTTTAATCGACTTCATAACTATTATTGAGCCTATTCAACTAAATTACAGTAATTACAAAATAACGCTACCAAATACAACTAATTATCAGGTTGGAAAAGGGAACATGCAATTTTTTCTATGATAATCGCTAGTAATCATGCAAATCGACGACAAACGGAGAGACACCGCCACTTGTTACACGCATCTCCCAAGAAAGATTGGCAAGACGCTCCTACCGTTGCCGTTCCTGTTTGCCAAGTGATCAATTAGCAAATGACCAGTTTTGCACCATCCATCCTTCCAGCAGACCTCTTCGTCATGAGCGTTTTTGGATTGCATTGGCAAGAGTATAATCATCATCATCACCACCACCAGAACTCGCAAGTGTAGAGATCACTTTGCTTTTTGTGTCTCTGATCCCAATCATGATTATGTTCATTTTCTCGCCCGCGTTCAACAACTCCTCTTCTTGCTTGCTATTTATATACATACATATTATACAGTGTTCGTTATATCCGCAAAGCAGTGACAGACGACGCACACAACAAAACAATTTTGTTTGACAATTTCTCCTTCTTGGAATTGTTTTCAGCAGTAATTTCTTGTCTAGTCGACTGGTGTAATAAATATCATGTAGTATAAATATACAACTTTGTTGCAATATGGGATCTCCGTGGTCTGTCTTTCCAAATATAACCCTTTCGAGAGCGTCATCATAATCATAATCATAACACATGAATGCATTTTTTAAGGCGAAATGTTTCTAGTTTCTATAAATGATATGAAGACGCAGAGCCGGTTTAATTGGCAGTCAATCTTTTCGGGATTAAAGTTAAATGGAGAAGGCGAGGAATGTGCAGACAGCAAGAGAAATATTATGCTCATTAATTTTTGCGAAGTAATTTTAGCTTTTCATTAAACTAGGATGAACTTGCGATGTTGTTGTTGATGATGATGGTGTCTGCATAACATTAAATTTATTAATGTGCAAACACGCTTATTTTTAAAAACATTTTATTGCTCGAGTGAATATATCGTTTGTTTCGTTTCTCGTTCACTTGTTGCATTACCACTGACACCAGCAACATCACTGCCACCACAAAAAACAACGACCAACCAAGGACATTTTCTATGTTTTATTTCGCTCATGAGTCATTTTTCGTTACATTTATGCTCGCTACATTCACTGTACTGTTCGCTTATCTCATTATCATTGTCATTGCCAATACTAGTACACAACTAAATGCAAAACTCCACGTCCAAGCAATATCAGACGCCTTTTCCTCATAAAAATCTGTATCTTTTCTCCCATCTAATTTATTATCTTTACTTCACTTGTTCTCCCTATTCATAACGTTACATATACCTACACATTAATAACCATATATGCACAATAAAAAATTATTTTTAATCTCTGCGCGTGTCTGTATTATGTGTGTGTGTGCAAATAAATTACAAAGTTTCATTATCCTTTTAGCATTTTTGTTTAATCATTCTTCACGTAGCGTTATTAAATCATCATGTTCACCTGTCTGGTTACTGCTTTTTCACCTCATATCAATAAAGTTCATTAACAAGTTCAATGGTTGATCATACTATCCAAACTTTTCATTAGAGTATAAAAAACTACAGCGAGCATAGAGCCTTCTACAAATCAAAACTCCTTGTCAAAATGTGAATCATGATTATTATAATTTTTTTATTATGTGCAAAAAATGCACTAAGGCGGCTCGCTATTATGATGATGATTTCGATCATTAATGGAGCACATGCACATCATCTGCATCATCGTGCATTTTATATTCACACATCATCTATTTTATACCTTTTCAATTAACAATTTTATTAGTTGAATAAAAAAAATGGAATTAGAAGAATGACAGGATGAAGTGATTGTATAGTACTTATGTTTTGACGGATCTTCTTCTCACTCAGATCAAATGTTTTCTTTCCACTGTGCTCTTCTTCATGGTTCACAGGTTAACTATCTCTCACACCTTTTTAGCACCACCAGCAGCAGGTAATAAGGATACATAGTTAAACAAAATTGACCTAATCATCATGATAAAAAATTGTAATAGATCAAGTTAAGAAAAGAACTCTTTTTTATTGCAACTTCTATCGTGCGTAATCAGCCCAGCAGCAGTGCCAATGATATATCCGTCTTATCATTGCCCATTCCGGTTTTCTTAGGCTCCACTCTTCTTCTCACCAGGTTCCAGTATGAAAATCATTTTTTTTATCTACACGAGCAGAGAAGTCAAACCCAAAAAAAGAGAAACCAGGATTGGTAAATTTCGCAATGAAATTAATATGAGGATTGGTCAGTTTTAGTTACGTACGTAAATGATAATAATGAGATGCACGTAGCAGAATGAAAACTCTCATAATGAAAGTTGGCAAATATTTTTTTTTCTCCTTTTTCTGAATGGTGCCTGAATTCCCAGCAAAAAATGGTGACATGACAGTTTAAAAAATTAGAGAGATAAATCACCTCTCTCTCACAAAAAGATCTTTTTTCATTCTAAAAAGTTGCCAAAGTCAAAAAAGAGGTGACCAGAATACATACTACTTTTCCTACGCAAGCAATAAGCACACAGCAATAATATAAATAGGAAAAAAGCGTGCATAGGGAAAATAAATTTTTTATGAAATGTAGAGACACGTGAATGGGACGATGATTAAAATTCGGTTTTCTTTCTTTCTATTAGATAAACTCTTTGAACGTAAGCTGAAGACGTTGAAAAAGCATCTTTTTCATCTTGTCTTCTTCATGAATGATGTGATGACCCTGGCAATGGCATTGCAGTATATTGTGTTCCTTCTTTACTCTAACTCATTTGTATGCTTATGACGTGACGGAATATTTTCGCTAAGAGCGGTCAGTATAGTTTCGATATGCATATAAGAGGTCCCATTTTTTAGACATTTGCATGCATATTTTATTATGAGTATTTGCAAAAGGTAAATTTATCTGCTGTCATTTTCCCTAATAGGGATGGGAGTGTTTATTTTAGGAATTTCTCACTCAACTTGTTTTAATCTTAATGGGGGTTCTCTTGTTGGTGGTGCGGTGGTGATGATTACTATTACGGGAAGATGAGATAATAGTAATGGGACAAGACTTTGGGAGAGAAGAATGGACAAGTGCTCTCACAATTTTTTCTGACAAAAATGGCAAACAAAAACAGAGAAGGAAATTCTCGAGACAAAAACAACTTATCATGATGATGACAATAACAATAACACCGGCAAAAATTTCATGCTTATTGTATATTGCTTTTGTATTGATTTTTGATTTATTTCGAGATGAAAGAGAGTGAGGAAAAATGCAATGGGTATGTAGTGCAATCCTACGCGAATTGACATGCCATGCATGGCGCAGCAGTCTTTGGTCGTGTTTGAATGGTCGTAAAATTAAAATGAATATTTAAACAAGGAATGACAATGTTGTTACACGTGTTTAATTTAAATCGATGGAAGAGTTGAAGTCGAGTGGATGCTGATCGTGATCGGGTCGCTTTTAAGTGGAGTGCATGCGTAAACAAAGCAAGACGGAGACGCACACTTGCTCTCTGTCTCTCTCTCCCCATCTCTAGTTCTCTGACAAGTGGAATGAAAATGAAGACACTCTTGACCTTCACCTTCACACACACAGCCGCAGTAGCAGCGGCAGAGTGGAGACACAATGGATGATAAATAGTAAAGATAAAAACATTAAATTGTACATTTTTATAATATTATGGGCATGCATGTCGGGTGGCCTAGCACTTGAACTTGAATTTTGAGTTGATGGCTGAATATCAATGCACGTGCCATTTTTGTCAAGCGACATTATTCCATCATGATGGCATATTATGGGAAATAAAATTAAGTGACAGTCGCTCGTTAATAAGGCATTGTCAAGTATGGATTCACGAAACTGTGCACAATTTGCATTGACTCAGTAGCTGTGTTCAGCTAATCTTTATTTAAATAACAATTAATAATATGTACCATTTCAATGGTATTTTTGTTCAACTTTTTCCTACTTAACTATATGGGGCATAATGAGATGAATAACATTTTGCAGGTAATTGTTTCCGAAAATTAATCACATTCTTCACTTTGAAAAACACAACAACAAGTTTTATCATAAACAATTGAAAAGTAATGCTTAGGAGTTCATAAGTTTCAAAATATTAAAGTAAAACGTAATACATATTTGTGTTACATCTCCGATTTTGCAATGATTAAGGAATTAATTAGCTATCAACTGAGCTTCAAACTTTTATTCAAAAGGCTCGACAGATCTTTACTAGTTTTCTCCTTGGCTTTGGCTGCATCTTTATTTTTCTCATCATCAGAAGCGTCGCTATCCTCGGATTCAGATTCCTCTGTGATGCTGTCATGGCTTAGGTCATCGTCTTCAAGATCGTCATCTTCAATATCAGGTCGCACAGGACGAGAAGTTTGCATTTCCACCGTGTAACTACCTAGCAAGCCTTGATCCCTCAGTTTGTCATATGCATAAGTCTTCTTTGGAGGAGCAGTAGCTTTTGTAACCTTTCAAAGAGAGAAGACAACAAAATTTCAATAAAGCATCTTATCGAAATTAAAATTTTAAAAGTAAAAATCAGTGTTTGTTAAAAAAATTTACCTCTGCTTGTTTGTACTTATCACAGCTAACTTTAATCGTGTCCTCCATTGATAAAAGTTTGACTCCTTCGGAATTAAGTTTGGGAGGAAGTAAGGCTTCATCCCATTTGTTCTTCTTACTGGAGGATGTGCTGGAGACGGAACTTTCCGAACGCGCGGGTGAGCTGCTCCCTGAAGTTTTCTTGAGTGTTTTCCCAGGAAGAAATTTATGCTTTACGTGTGATTCCTTCATAACATCCTGTTCCACAAGTTTGACTAAATATGGATCTGGTTTAATCGCAGCCAAATTACTCTCTAAAGTTGATTCATTCTTTCCCAATTTACTTTTATCTATCACAGGTTTAGCTTGTCTCTGAGTAATTTGAGATGTCGCAATTAGTTTTAAAGCGCCTTCATCATTCTTCTCATTTTCTTGGTCTTCATCAACCTCAATGTCATCATCGCTATCCAGTTCAGCGTTTCTAGATGCATTTCCACTGGCAAACGCTGTTGACGAGGGGGATGGATCCGAAGATTGTGAGTTTATCCTCAGGACCCATTCCAACTTGGAAACATCGGGTAGTACTTTTGTCCTTTGGTCATTTGCAGCCACTTCCTTTTTCCGCCGCTCTATTTCCGCTTCTATCTTGGCTACGGAGTCTCTCACTTTCGCACCTTGGTCTGGCAGCTTTTGAACCAACTTACTAGACATTAAAAATCAAACAAGAAGTTAAGATATATGTTTTAATAAACAAATTTAATGACATTGATACTACCTAACCCACCTTCAATAAATGTTAATTAAATCTAAACATGTTTGCAGTTTACCTGTTTGTCAAAATAGCTTTCTGTCTCGCCAACTGCTCCTCCAAAGCAAATAATGGTTTTTCAGTGATTTCATTCATCACGATTATCGAACTGACTCTCTCCCAATGATGACAGCAGCGCACTGATTACTGATAACTGAAAATTCTGGATCACCCCTACCACATGACACTTTGACAGCTAAGAGTAAAGTGATTTAACACAATAATGACAAGAGTCATTAAATTTACAGAATGATAAATCAATCTTCCATCTTCTTAACTGCACATTTAAATTAGCAAATCCGTTCACTTAAAGCACTCAACTTTAAAAATTTCCAAAATCGTAAAAACACTCAAATCAAAAGCAAGTGCTTTCTAAACTATTTCGTTGTTTTGTTTGTTTGCTGAGTTTAAATAGGTGAAGTCCCGCGGAAATATCCAGCATGCCCCAACCCACCATCATATATTCCTTTGTTGCATATTGCGTAGAGTCAGAGTAAAAGTCAGTTAGATTCAGTCAGAGAACTCCAATAAAACAGTGCAGAAAGCCGTTTTTTAATTATTAATTAACAATAGAAAATTAGCATTTTATTAATTCATGAAGATAAATGATTATTATACACCGAATTTCATGTACATTAAATTATTTCTGCTAAAACACTGCATCATTTTATGCTAATAATGCTTCTTCTTCTATTCATAAAACAATACTTAAAGCTCTTAGTCTTTTGGGGGGTTGGGGTAAGTTGGAGTCTCCATGCTTCTTTTACCTTCTTTCTTGATGTCTCGATAGAGTCTGGATAAGGGGTCATCAAAG